>AWOL01S0003629.1:307350-320703 GCA_000715115.1 Nicotiana otophora
CCCCCCCAAAAAAAAAACAAAAACTCACGATTTTTCTTTGGATGCAGGCATAACGGACATGACAAGCATATCCACAAACACATAACAAGAATGCTATATCCACTGACAGAAATCACCAAGTACAAATGCGTCAAGCTAAGAATCACTTTATTTCTCATATTTAGTCTTCGCCTTTCTCTGCATGAGGCTAAACACTGCCTTCATTATCGCATAGGGCTAAGCATTTCCATCATCATCACATAAGGCTAAACACTACCTTTCTCTGCATAGGGCTAAGCACTGCCCTCATCATTGCATAAGGCTAAGCACTACCTTTCTCTTCATAGGGCTAAGCACTGCCCTCGTTCATTGCATGAGGCTAAGCACCGCCTTTACTATTGCATAAGGCTAAACATTGCCTTTCCTTACATGACACTAAGCATGAGACTAAGCACTATCTCCATTACATTTCATGAGGCTAAGCACTACCTATACTATTGCATAAGGCTAAAAGCTTCCTTTCCTTGCATGAGACTAAGCACTGTCTCCAATACATTACATGAGGCTAAGCATTGCCTCCATTAATGCATAAGGCTAATTGTTGCCTTTCTTTGCATGGGACTGAGCACTGTCTCCACTACATTTGCATAAGTCTAAGCACTGCCTTCATTATTGCATGAGGCTAAACGATGCCTTTCTCTGCATAGGGTTAAGCACTGCCCTCACTACTTGCATAGTACTAAGTACTGCCCTCATCATTAGGCTAAACGTTGCCTTTCTTTGCATAATGATAAACACTGCCCTCATCACATACAAGGCTAAGCACTGCCTTGTCTCATTCTCACATACAACTAAACATCACTTGTTCCCTCTATCAAATGGTCGATATCACCGTATCTTTGCATTTCATGGGCTGAACATCGCCACATTGTCCGAAGGCGTCATAGTCTGAAGGCATCATCCTCATAGCCCAAAGACATCATGCCATGTCCTGAGGATCTCTCGAAACTACATATCATTATTCAAAGGCGTCATAGTCTGTAGGCACTATCCTCATGGCCCGAGGATACCATTGCATGGCCTGCGAATACATTATCATACGCTTCATGGCCCAGGACGTCATGGTATAAAGAAATCATCCTCATCGTCCGAAGAAAACACTCATGGTCCAAAGGGAATTTGCATCATGTTTAAATTTCCGCACTAACCCTATATATTCGTGTGCATCGTGTTTCAAGTTTTGCAAGTCACTCAGGAGGTAACCGTTCTACAAATGGGAGAAGTTTTCGCTCCGGTTTCCGTTCACAAATGTTTACATCCTTCGATTAACTCAAACGTAGTCGACAATCAGCAATTATTTACTCTTTGTCTCGTAACCGCCCAACCATTTACCTCGAATATCCCTAACACTCAAATTTGCATTCATAGCTCCACTCGCAATTATCCGTTACTTATGACATTATCCTATCCAAGAGATCTTTTTTGAAACAAATGGTCATCCTTATAACAACTCCATCGGTTTCGTTCGCCGTTGGATTCAGAACTACACACAGCCCGATTCCCGTAATTCCAAGGATATGTAGGCAACTCAGGAACCAGGGTTCGGCCCCCATGTTTCAAAAAATACATCATCTTCACTCATTTCAGACAAAATTGGTCATCTTTTTCTTTACTCCACAGCTCTTTCATCACTCCCGGGTAAAGAATGGCAGGTGTTGATACCCAATTTTGCCCTCATATTTTTTAAAATATTATATATACTTGCAAAATATCATTTTGCATCATTACCCAACTTACAAGAGTCATATAAGTATTTTTCATAATTTTCTATAATATTTAAAGCTTTAAAATTGATTTCTTGCATTTTAATGGTTCAAATATTTATTCAATTATGCTTTTAATTTATTTTGTGATGACATAATCATCCAAATATATTATTTACACCCACATATATATTTTATAAAATATTTACTCCATTTCATATAATTATATTTGTATTTTTTGTTATTTATATAATTTTACAATAATAGCCTTTATTCTATACATAATTACATTATTTACATTGTTTATACTAAAATATTATTTTTATATTTTTATAATATTAAGCTATTATTTTCAATCATTTTTCTTCTTAAGTAATATTTTTATTAATTATAAATCACTTTTTGTAAATTAGTTTAACCAAATTTCGCATATTTAATTTATAACCCAATACATGACTAATTTCGGACCAAAATTAGGCCCAAGACACCTGGCCCATTCCATTTCACCCTTTAGCAGCCCAACCAAACTACCCCTTTTAAAACCAAATCGTGACCCGTTACACTTAACCCGCCCTATTTCCTATCCAATCTTGGCCATTGATCTTGAATGATCAACGGACCAAAATAAACATCCCCTCTCCTTATATATTTCACCCCTAAACTCTAGAGACATTGCCCCCGAATAACCGCCCCCAAATCCTCCTCTTCTCTCTTTAGAAAACCTAGTCGCCTCCCCCAATCCTCTCCGAATCCGATCAAATCATGGATTCCTTCTGTGATTTACCTACCTTTTACGTGTTACCTCATTGTTACTTACAAGACTATGGTGTTACTTAGTACGTGCCCCATTTTTGGCAAATACCTGTCTCCGAATCAAGCGAAATCGGCTTCACCCTTCGAGATTTGGTCGATATTTCATCTGTATACATCCATGGAAAGGCTATGAGGGCCCGGTTCACCAAGATCTATGGCCAATATCTAACCTTTGTCAAACTAGGGTTTACTTGGTTTCTTCTCCTAATGCGATTTTAAATTAATTTTGCATGTTCTTGTTTCCTTGTTTATGTTTGATTGACTATATTTCCTTATTTGTGTGTTGATATTTACTACTATATAAACCCCCTTTCCCCTTTCCTCGTTCCCCTCTAAGGCTTAATGATCACTGAAACTAATGTTTATCCCTCACTCTCACTTGTCTTATAATACTGTGACGCTTAATCTCTTGGCCGGCTGAAAGCCAAGGCCATCAGAATTTAATTATTGGATCTTTTCTCAGTGCTAACACAGCCCGGGGTTCATTCAAAACTGTTGGGAACTCTGACGCACTGAGATTCATGGGTTCTACTACTCATCTTTGTAGCGACGCGGCTCATCGTTTTGAGCAATTGTGTCTGGTTTAGTAGTTTGAGGCATGAGTAGCTTCACATAATGTATTATGATTTGCGTGCATGGTTGACTTTGGTTTTTGAGTTATTCGAAATTGATTTTGAAGGAGGACTAACACTTCAGAAGCTGGAAGTTGAAAGAGTTGACCAAGTTTGACTTTTTGAGTATTTGACCTCGGGTCGGAGATTTGATGGTTCCGGTAAGTATGGATGGTGATTTGGCTTTGGCGTACCATGATTTACATTTGGATATTTCTAGAGGGTTTCGACATCATTTGGCGGAAGTTGGCAATTTAAAGGTTTAGAATTTTCTTAAATTTGACCATGGTTTGACTTTAAATCTATCGGGTTGAGATTTTAGTTTTGGGATTTGGAATAGGTCTGTTTCGTAATTTGGAACTTGCTTGCAAAATTTGGTGTCATTTGGAGTTGATTTGTTGTGGTTCGGACGTGTGGTTGCAATTCTAGAAGTTCTTGAAGTTCATTGTGATTTTAATGCATTTTGGCATCTGATTCATGATTCTAGAGGTTATTTTGGTATTTTGATCGCACGAGCGAGTTGTGTTATGTTTTTAGACTTGTCTGGGTGTTTGGTTTGAAGCCTCGGGGGCTGAGTGAGTTTTGTATTGGTTTCGGTTTAGTTTTGTAGCATTTAGAGTGCTGGTGCTGGTTTCATCGCAATTGCGATGTTTTTGTCGCAAATGTGACTACTGCATTTGCGAGGTAGTCCTTGCTTTTGTGAACTTGGGCTGTGAGGAAGGGACTCGCATTTGCGAAGAATATATCGCTTTTGCGGAGCCTGTAGAGAGCGCATTTGCAAACTCTGTACTGTATTTGCTTTTGCGACCAACTGGTCGTTTTTGCGAAAGATCAGTGTCCGCATTTGCGACATTTTTGTCGTATTTGCGAAGGCATAAGAACTGTTCAAGCTTCGCTTTTGTGAAGGATTCTTTGCTTTTGCGAGGGTTCGCAATTGTGAACCCCTTGTCGCAAATGCGACATCTGCAGCTTGTTTAGCTGAGTATTCCGAGACTTAGCTTCATTTTATCATATTCTGAACCCTAGACTCGGTGGGAGGCAACTTTGTAGAGAGATTTTCATACCAAACTATTGGGTAAGTGATTCTAATCAATATTCAATTTTATTACATGATTATAAATTAGATTTAACATCAAATTCATGAGAATCTAAAGGAAACATTCTGAGATTTTGTCAAAGTTTTGAAAAATAAATATTTGGGATTTGAGATTCAAATTGGACTCGGATTTGGAAACAAAATACATATATGGACTCATGGGCCTATGGGTAGTCAAATCATACCCTTGGACCTGGGTTTTGACCGGGCAGGCCCGTGATTGCCTTTTGTTGACTTTTTGATAATGGTATAAAGGTCATAGCTTTGTTAATTGGAGTTGTTTCTCTTGCATCGTTTGATGTATTTAAGTTGTCTCTGGCTAGATTGAGCCGAGCGGAGGCGGATTTGTAAAGGAAAAGCTAATTTGAGTATTGATTTGGCCAAATTAAGGTAAGCATCTTACCTAATTTTGTGTGGGGAAAACTACCCCTTAGGATTTGGGTTAATTCTGATATTCGTGTTATGTGAAAGTCGTGTACACGAGGTGACGGGTGGGTACACGACATATATATGGCATTTGACCGGTTTTGAGTATCTAGAAACTTTTCATGCCTTTAATTGATTTTTCATAAAATGTGATATGTTCATCGTTAATCTACTCTTACATGCTCTACTTGACATTTTTAGCACTTGTTCTTCCTCTTACTTGTTATTTTGCTCTTATATGATTTAGTTGAAGTTGTTGCCTCTTTATTGTCTTGTGACCTCTTAATTGTTGAGTTTCTTCCATAACTTCGTGCTTATCTGCTACTTGCCTTAATTGTTGTACTTGCACACCTTAGATGTCACATGCTTCACTTGTCTTGTTGCTTTAGTAATATTTGTTGCATCCCTTCATTATTACGTGGTTCCTTTATTGTCATGTACTCATACCCTTTGATGGTAGAAATTCTTGTAAATTGAGTTATTGGATTGCTGTTGATTTAAATTATTTGTGGATCGGGTTACACGCTACAATGGTTGTGATATGATAGAATAATAGAGGATTTGATATTGATACGGTGAGATCGAGTTGTGCCCCGTAACAGATTATATGTGTGGTATTTATGGTGGAATAAAGGAGGATTATGATATTGATAAATGATAATGCTGTGGGATCGGGTTGCGCGCTGCAACACATTTTATATGTGATTCTTGATATTGATATGGTGAAATAAGGGAGGATTGTGTGTGTACGGTGGGATCGAGTTGCACGCTGCAATAGATTGTGTGTATTGTACTTGTTGTTATTGTTGTTGTTGTTGTTGTTGTTGTTGTTGTTGTTGTTGTTGTATTATTTTGTGTGAGTCATGCATCCTACGTGAACCGTTGTATTATTTCAATGTATCAATTTGTGCTCCTGTGGTTACTTGGTGAATTGATTTTCAAGATAAATTTACTACGCGGAGTTACTATCTCATACCCTGTTGAGTTGTTGATAACATAACGGTTTTAAAATAAAGAATTTGGGCATACTCCCCTTATGTGATTCTTAAGTTAAACTCGTCGTTTCATTCGGTACTTTACTATTCTTAATAGTTGTCATATCTCACTTTAATTGATTTCTCAACTTAAACTTCTAAATATGTCTGATGCTTGTACTTTATTTAAAAATCGTTATTATGTTTTAATTTAACAAATTCTATGTTAAATTCATTAGCTTATCCGATGCTTTATTCTATTTGAAAATGTTATTTTCTTCACCCAAATGATTTCTAAAATAAACTCATTTCCTCATTGATTTTCTACTTGATTCAAAAATTGTAATTATACTTTATTGTACATGAATAGATCCCTCAAACATTTTATTTAACATTTGACACGGATACTATGTACATGATAGCACGTGGATTTTGTCGTGCGAAAGTGATTTGGAAAATGTGGGCACAAGGTGCATGTGTGTATGGTTTGGAAGTCGTGACTTATGATTGAGATTACGAGGAGTGGTACATGAGGCAATTCTTGTTGAAATTCGTGCATTAGGAATGAGTTGATTGATTAAGTTATCATCGATTTCCCTTACATGAATTCATTCATATTTCATCTGTACCCTGACTATGTTGTTTCTTAATTACTTAGTTGTTTCTCATTGTCATTCGTGCTCCCATTATTTTCACTGTTGATTATAATTTGTGATCCTTCTGCTATTGGCCTTACATTGATGTTCTTTCCTGGTTAGCTTTATGTTATATCCTGCACATGTTTACATGTCTAGTAGGTGTTTTGACCTGGCCTCGTCACTACTGTACCGAGGTTAGACTTGTTACTTATTGGGTACCGTCGTGGTGTACTTATGCTACGCTTCTGCATATTTTTGTGCAGATCCAGGTACTTCGGGTCTTGTTGGTTTTTAGACTGATGTCTGTGCGGCTGGAGACTTCAGGGTATACCCGCTCGATGTTCGCAGGTCCCGAAGTCACCTTCTGTTGTATTTTATTTCCATTGTTTCCTATTATTCCGGAACAGTGATGTATTCATTATATATAGTTACTCTTAGAAAGACTTATGGATTGTACTACCGATCTTGGGGTTATGTAACTAATATCAGTTCAGCTACGTTGTTAGCTTATAATCTAATGTATTGCAGATAAGATTAGTTAAATTCTATTATTTATCAACATGTGTTAGGCTTACCTAGTCTTTACATGACATCCTACGGTAGGGATTGGGGTCGTGACAATCTTGCTACTGACTATTGAGATATTGTTGAAATTGTTCTTCTCACTTACTTGTTTGTCGATTAATAACTGGTAAGTCCTTTGGCCTTTGTAGTTTCATCTTTTGTTTGTGAACCAATGTGTTACCCTGTTGTCTCTGCTTACAGCCTTATGTTCTTTAAGTTTATTTTGCGATTCTGAACTTTTCCTAACACTATGACTTACCTAGTTTGGTAACCTGGATTCTGGATTTCTTAAGCATGTCTTACTGTTCTGTGTATTTTTGGGTACTTATGCCTACCATCTACAATGAGCCTATCTCCCTACCCTACTCCAGATCCTTGAGAGGAACTAATTCATTGTCTTGAATGTGTTCGTATGCACTGTTTTCCTTAAGTCATTCATGTGTAGTTTGTTATCTTCTTCAATGATCATGTAATTTTTGAATTTCGTCTCTGCCTGAATCTCTAAAATAGTATGCCATGTTTTTCTGCAATTCCAGTGTGTGATCTGCTAAGCTCTATGTTTCTAGTGTAAACTTCAATGTTTGGCCTTTTTCTGTATATGATTAATTGGCACTAGGCTTGATAATTACCTATCCTGTTAACCTAAGTTTGATACTTTCATCTACCATGAATCCTAATGTTTGCATGTTTTGTTAGCCTAAGGTCGACATATGCTTTTACCTACTATGAGTTCTTAGTTCTACAGTTAGTGTCCATCATGTTAAGTCTCATGATCAACTATCTATGTTTGCCAAATTATGCTACTAGTATGGTTGTTATGCAAGGCTTTTATGTTAAATTCCCCATATGAAGATTGTACTCCACCTTCTTCTTGTCTATGATTCTGCTAGGCTATCATCTGAAGCTCTTAGTTGGTTCTATTTTGAAACACTGTTTGCAGTGGTTTGTTAGTTTATGATAGCCTATCTTGTCACTGTTAATCCTGTTTTTCTGGAGTTATTTGCCCATATGTGTCTTTGATGCCTTTCAACTTAGCATGGCCCTGTCTATTGGCTGAAAATGCATTTTTTTTTCAGTTGTGAAAATTAAGTGTTTAAGTTATTCCACGAGTAGTTCTTTTACCTGTATGACAGAAATTGCCATCCATTAGCTTAATTATTTGAATCGTTTGGGTCTGGTATGTTGGGCCTGCCTTTGGTATTGAGGGTTTAAAGTATATTGCCTGTACCTGGAGTTTGGGACTGCTGTCCGTGTAAAGTTCTAAGCCTATTTGAAGGCCCAGATGTAATTACTGGGTTATTCAATATTTGTATTTGGGTCTGTAGTTATTTAAAGTGATCTGCATTAGCTGGTAAAGTGAATGATGGGGAAATTAGTAAACAAAGGGTTGGGTATTTTAGTTCTTGCATGAAAGGGAAGAAAACTTCTCTATAGGATTTAATTGCCCTGTTTGCTATCTATTTAACGTATTTCGATTCTACACACTAACAGAAGTCATGCCTATAGGAAATCACACACTTCACTTAATTTGTCTAATACTTGTACACTATTCAAATTATGCTAGTTTAAGTGATTGCTATACTTTTTTCCATGTATATTACTGTGCGCTCTTAGACAACATGTCTATAGGGATCAAACGCCTTATTTCATCATTAGACAACATGCCTATAGGGTGTAATAATACATGCCTTTGCTAATGCTCATCTAGATACGATGATTATAGGTCTTTAAGTAATTAATCAAGCTGCTTCCGTTACTTTCATTATACTACCCCATCTAGCTGACATGCCTATAGAGACAAAGTATTATAAAATCAAGTTTGAATACCAACTGTTAGAAATCGTGCCTATAGGATACTCTCACTCGCCTAGAAAGCCTCTCTATAAAATCAGCACTGGTAATTCTAAATTCTCGAACTGTTTAATATACCTATAGGGTCTGCAATACCTTTAATCTGCCAATCTATTAGTCTAAGCTACAGTCTATACGATACTGGAAATCAGAATCGCATAGAAACCATGCCTATATGACTCAACGACTCTCAGGCTTCTTAACTCTAAACTGTCTACTGCTTAATCTGCCCGCGCGCATTTGTTGCTATATGTGGAGGCTAACTTGAGCCACTTATTATATTTATGTGAAGTCCAATATATTTTGAATGTGCGCCTAGTTTTATCATTGTGAGCATCCTAAGTAGAGTCTAGAACCACCCAAATAGTAGGTCCAAAGCCCCCCAGACCATAGGCATGAGACAGGTAGCGCACGCGTAGGACACGACCTAGAATTGAATTAGAGCACTTTTAGGTAAACAACTTTAACATAGTAATAGGGTTGCATGAGATGATAGTTTGTGCCCGATGAATAATATGAGCAACCCATACCCTAAGGGAGTTGCGAAGTATTATTTATGTTACACGGGGTGATCCTTTAGGCTAAACATCTTAGGACCCCCTCCTTTATATGTTTATTGTTCACACTTAGTTGTTGAACTTATAATAATTAAGTTGTACCAAGTAACATCTAAAGGCTTGTACTGATTATCTATATAGTTTAATTGTTGACCGATTTTCTTTACACTTGTTCATAATAGAACCTTTATATTCCTTGTCTTTCCTCACTTATGATCGCTTAGGACAATTATAATCCGACAATCCCATATAGTGTAAAATTCGGCTGGGACCCACAGTTGTGAACCTCGAAGAGTGCCTAAAACCTTCTCTTTGAGGTAATTGAGCCCTTACCCTATCTTTGGTCATGTAGACTAATCAAATAGAGTTATTTTCAAATAGGTGCCCTAGCGCACCTTAAGAATCATTAGGTGGCGACTCTCCTCTTTTAAAACCCATTTAAAAAGTTATCACATGTCGAAACCCGCTTTCGAGAGAAAGTGGGGCGCGACACTGGGTTTGTGCATGGTAAGGTTACATGGTGATTTTATAGCTTGGGTATGACTCTCGGCACGTTCGAGGACGAATGTATATTTATGTTGGGGAGAATGTAACGATCTGACCGGTCTTTTTGAGCATCTGCATTTCGTTCAACTATTTGAAGTCTTGGGTAGCTTCATATGATGTATTATGAGTTGTGTGAATCATCAGTTTTGGTTTTCAGGTGATTCGGGATTGATTTGGAAGAATGATTCTCAACCAGGAAGCTTTAAGTTGGAAGAGTTGACCAAGTTTGACTTTTATGTATTTGACCCCGGATTGGAGTTTTGATGGCTCTGTTAGGTCTGGATGGTACTTTTGGACTTGGGCGTATGCCCGAATTTACACTTGGATATTTCTAGAAGGTTTTGACACTATTTGGCAAAAGTTGGAAATTTGAAGGTTTGAAATGTTCATAAGTTTGACTAAAAGTTGACTTTGATGATATCTGGTTCAGATTGTGGGTCTGGGGATGGGGATAGCTTTGTTATGTCATTTGGGACTTGTGTGCAAAATTTGAGGTCATTTCGAGTTGATTTGATATGGTTCGGCATGAGTTTGGTAGTTGAAAGTTCAAAAGTTCATTAAGCTTGATTTGAGGTGTAATTCATCGTTTCGATGTTGTTATGTGTGATTTGAGGCCTCGAGTATGTTCGTGTTATGTTATGGGACTTGTTGGTATTTTCAGACGGGGTCCCGAGTAGCTCGGTTGTGTTTCGGATTGATTTCGGGCCATTTTCTTCATATTTTCATTGTTGGTTTCTGTTGGTGTCTGGTGCCCCAAGTGTTCTTCGCGATCGCAAAGGTGGAGGTATGATCGCATAGATGAAAATCTGGAGCTGGGCACTTTCTTCATCGTGGTCGCAATTGGATGACCGTGTTCACGTAGCTTTTGGTTACAGTACGCGTTCGCATAGGAGAGGTCGCGTTCGTATAGAGCTAAGCTGAGAGCTGGGCGCTGGTGATTCCTCTTCCACGTTCGCGTGGGTCAGTCTGCGTTCGCGAAGATTTGGCATCTGTGGGCATCGCGTTCTCATGAGGAGGCTCGCGAAAGCGTAGAGTATTTTGGGGGCAGTGCATCTTTCTTCTTCGCGATCGCGATGGTATTTTCGTGATCGCGATACATTAATTTGTCCAGTGATTATAAGTACTCTATTTTAGGAGGTTTCGGCCATTTTAATATATTTGGAGTTATGGAGCTCGGATTGAGGTAAATTTCACATGGAATATGGTAAGTATTTTCTACTCGGTCTTAATTTTATTGCATGATTTCATCTTCGTTTTTAGCAAAGAGAAATTGGGATTTTTTTGTCTAAAATTTCATAAAGTGAATTTTTTGGTTTTGAACATCGATTGGGAGTCAAATTTTAGTGCAACTAGTATGGTTGGACTCATAATTGAATGAATTGTCGGATTTTGTGAGTTTTGTCAGGTTCGGAGGCGCGAGCCCGGGTTTGACTTTTTGGTTGACTTTGGGCTTTTGATTAAAGATTTTACTTTTATTGATTGGGTTTGTTTCAATTGGCATTATTTGATGTTCTTGAGTTTCTTTTGGTTAGTTGCGAGCCGCTCAGAGGTCGGTACGCGTGGGATGGCATTTTTAGAGTATTGTTTGGCTTGCTCGGTATTGGGTTCGGCGTGTTCGAGGTAAGTAACATATCTAAACGTGGAATTGAGGGTATTTACTGTGTTATAAAAGATGTATTGAAGTGACGCACATGCTAGGTGACGAGCGTGTAGGCGTGCACTGAGCAAATCATGATTTTAGTCGGCTATTAAACTATGACCAGACTTGTTTTGTTGTTATATCCTGTTACCTCCATGTTTTCCCTACTTGTTTGATTATACGAGCTATGAATCATGTTAGAAATCATGTTTAGAGTATATGCTTATTCTGTTGGGACCAAATGATGTTATATCTGCTGTTGAGTTATTTGCTTAAATTGTAACTACATACTCAATCATATTCATTCATTTTCATATCATATCTCAGTCTCTGTTATCATTTGTTGTCACATAATGTTATCATTGTTTGGGCTGATTGGCATGAGATTTGTGAGCCTGAGAAACTGGAGAGATTGATGATTGAGTTGGGGGCTGAGAGTCGTATTGTGAGTGATATTTTGGATCGGGCCGCATGCCGTAGCAGGTCATATTGGCTTTATATATATTATTGTTATATGGATCAGGTTGCACGCCGCAGCAGGCCTTATAGGCTTTATTATTATGGGATTGAGCTACACGTCGCAGCAGGCCAGATTGGCTTTATATTAGCGCTCGGGTAGGATCCGCCCCTCCGAAGTCTGACATAGCAGTAGTGAGCGCATGTGCCAAGTGATTGAGCGTGAGACAATGAGATTGAGTACTTTGAGAGTGTGAGTACATAAGTTCATCACTGTGGTGCATTACATTTGACATGCATACTTGGCATGTAGGCATAGAGATGTATTTCCTCACGCTACACAGTATTGTGACATTCATGACTTCACACGCACATTGACATGTAGGCGTAGAGATGCACTTTTCTCATGCTATCTGAGAATGAAATATCTTATCTATTATTGAAAGTTTTTTCGGGAAAAATCCTAGTTTTTCTTATATACTCATACTTTGGTGATTTCGGTGAAAGATTTGAATTTTATTAATATACCTGAAAAACATGCCTATTTCCGTAACTGTGAGCTAGCTGAGCATCATATCTTTGAGTTACTACTTGTATTGCTTTATTAAATTGTTGTGAGTTGTTCTTGGCTATTAGTCTTGGACTCTGACCGTTTCTTCAAGCTCGTCACTGCTTTCAACCTAAGATTAGGTTTGTTACTTATTGAGTACATGGGGTCGGTTGTACTCATACTACATTCTGCACCTTACGTGCAGATTTTGGAGATGATATTGCCATGTATGGCGGGAGCTGGCATTGAAGATGAACCTGCATTCCGGTTGTAGCTGTCTCTAGTTCATGGTAGATTTAGATTTATAAAGATCTGTTTATGTACATTTCAAACAGATGATGTATTTATTTCATAGTAGCTTTGTAAACTCTAAATCTTAGAAGCTCATGATTTGTACTACTAGTCCTTGGAGATTATTTGTATAAAAGTTCAGTTATATTAGCTTTATTTCTCTCAGTAGATCTCACTTGATTTGGATTAGATGTTATCACGACTAATTTAGTTTTGGGTCGTGACATCCGATGCTCTCGAAAATAAGATAATTCCAAATAAAAGTAGGTCATCAATAGCCGTTATACATGAGATAGAACAAAAAGTAGTGCTCCGGAATATCATGATAATTTGAAAATTCATTTGGAAATCATTTGGCAAACAATTTGTCAAAGGCGGCTGAAATAATTAAGTCGTGTCAGCATTTTCTACCCAACACTAGGGCTGCTTATCGGGCGGATTGGGCGGTTATTTACTCTTAACGGTTTGGCTTATCAGTTATCGGCTTTTAAATGTATTAATCCGCTAGCCACCCGATAAGATATCGAGCGGATTGGTATCGGTTTAGCTCTTATCGGGCGGTTATCGGGCGGTTTATCGGCCTAATTCAATCTATATTG
>AWOL01S0003629.1:320989-333558 GCA_000715115.1 Nicotiana otophora
TTATCGGACGGTTTATCGGATTGTTTGTTGACCGCTGTGACTCAAAATAAAATTTCTATGCTCAACAGACTACATTCCAGTCTATAGAATATGGCACCTAAGAAGAGAGCGAAATAGAAGAAATATAGAGCTACATTCCAGCGTATTTCCCAGTAGAATCATTTCTGGGGATGAGCCTATTAACAATTTATAACTATCAGAAGAAATAGAAGACAACACTGGGTATAACATATGACATCAGAATTATCTAATAGTAACTAACTGGAATAGTAAATTATAACTAAATGTCTAATAGTAAATTAGTAATAGATAGAGTACTGGAAGTGGAAGAAGGGTTTTTGATTATTTAATATATATATGGATAAAAATAAATTTTATACACACACACACATACACACATATATATATATTCTTAACGGGTTAACGAATTATCCATTAAGAAAATTGAATAATCTGCCCCCAAACCGATAAGCCGTTAATAAAAATATTTCAATCCATTCCCCGTCCGTTAAACCGTTAAACCGATATCAATAAGCCATTAAGCTTCGGTTTCGGTTCGGTTTTCGGTTTCGGTTCGGTTTTGAACACCCCTACCCAACACAGTGCTCAATTAAAGCCACTCATCTCGACTATAAAAGCATAGGCGGCTAATCAAATATTGTGGCTTAAAGCGAAACTTAAATTAGAGGTTAATGTTTTTGTAAAACCTCCACCTGTAGTTTTGTTTAGAGTCCTTTTAAAGTTCTTAGAGATGCATAGTTATTAATAACTTTTATTATAATTGATTTTTCTAATATAATGGTTTTTGTTTGATAATATAATCAATCTATTTAATATTTTTTGAAACATTGTTGATCTTAAGTACAATCTTAACAAATTTATTGTTGAAAAAGTTTTCCTTTTTATTGGGGTTTCATTATCATCTAAGTCAATTAGATTAGTGATGTTTATCTAAAGAAATCTGTTCAATATTTTTCAATTTGATTTTTTTATTGTTTTTTAAAATTTATCAAGATCGCTCCTTTTTAGAGTAATTCATATTTTCTTGGTGATAATTAAAATTCTCATAAATAAACAAGGCTATATACAACTATAAAGTAAAATAATATAAGAAAACAGAGTTTAGATAAAAAACAAAGAAAATAAAAAATAATTCTTGAAGTTTATAAGTTGATGCCAAAACACGTTTTCATTGCTTCAATTTGCTTGTTAATTGCAATGCTTAAAAATAATTGAAAAACAAAACATACAATTTATTTTGTTCAATGCACTTCAAACCTTGTATTGACAAAACAACTTACTTGGAGTACTTTCTCCGTTTCAAATTAGATGAAATAGTTTTCTTTTTAGTTTGTTCAAAACTAAATGACACGTTTTTAAATTTAGAAATAATTCAACTTTAAACTCTTCATTTTATCCTTAATAAGAAACTTTTATAACCATACAAATGTCATGACCCCACAAAATTTTTATCCCTTAAGCCACAAATTTCAATTTTGTTTTCTTAAACTTTATATCGAATCAAACTGACTCATTGAAACGGATAGAGCATTTAGTATCGTTTAAAAAAGGAAAAGGCAATCTATACATTTACTACTACTACAGTAATAATTATTAGAAAACGAGGTCCCCAAAGCGTTGACCTTACTCGCCTACCCCTTCAGCCTGCATAAAAGTACCAAGTCGATAGACACATCTCCATCACCAAGACATGGAGAATTCCTGGGTAGTTTTAGCCTTAACAGGCCTTCTTACATTATTTCTTCTCTCAAAGTTTCTCCATAGTCCTCGTCGTAAACAAAATCTTCCACCAGGTCCAAAACCATGGCCTATTGCTGGCAATATACATCTTCTTGGTTCCACCCCTCACAGATCCCTTCACGAACTTGCAAAAAGATACGGAGATTTAATGTTACTAAAGTTCGGTTCGCGCAATGTCCTTATTGCATCCTCCCCAGATATGGCAAGAGAATTCTTGAAAACAAATGATGCCATTTGGGCTTCTCGCCCTGAGCTTGCTGCTGGTAAATACACTGCTTATAATTATTGCGACATGACATGGGCACGTTATGGACCCTTTTGGAGACAAGCAAGGAGGATCTATCTCAACGAGATTTTCAATCCTAAACGTTTGGATTCGTTTGAGTACATTCGCATAGAGGAAAGGCATAATTTGATTTCACGCCTTTTTTCTCTCTCGGGGAAGCCAATTCTTCTTAGAGACCATTTAACTCGGTACACTCTTACAAGTATAAGTAGAACAGTATTGAGTGGGAAATATTTTAGCGAGTCACCTGGTCAAAGTTCAATGGTAACTTTGGAAAAATTGCAGGATATGCTTGATAAGTGGTTTTTGCTTAATGGTGTGATCAATATTGGGGACTGGATACCTTGGCTTGCTTTCTTGGATTTGCAGGGTTATGTCAAGCAAATGAAGGAGTTGCATAGGAATTTCGACAAATTTCATAATTTTGTGCTAGATGATCACAAGGCTAATAGGGGAGAGAAGAATTTTGTGCCAAGAGACATGGTGGATGTTTTGCTGCAGCAAGCTGAGGATCCTAATCTTGAGGTCAAACTCACCACTGATTGTGTCAAGGGTCTAATGCAGGTACTTTTTTTTTTTTTTTTTTTTTAAANATTTCTAAAATTGAAAAATTGGTGTGCGCTAGCACTCACTGCACAAGGTTACATATATACGCCATCACATCAACAAGAAGCTAAGGACGTAGGAAGCTCTATAATTCATAGCGGGGAGAAGTGCTTCTGTAGATTGATCACGCTTTGAAAAGATTGGAAATAATGGGACAAATTAAAAGTAGTCAGCAGATACAATTGAGTTGAGATTTGAGCCCACATACTTACTTTGCTTATTGTAATGTGGCAGAGATGGTGTCATTTTCAACTTGTTTTGGCTACATTTGATGCCGACTCGTCATTTCCTTCTTCTCTGTTACATTTATTTTCTCCTTACTGTTTTTGCTGCTTTCCTTGAGCCTAGAGATGTTAGTATTTCTTTGAACAATACTAGATAGGAAGTAGTTTTTTTTTTTTTTTTTTTTTTTTTAAAGATCTCGCTTTATTAAATGTCATATTCTAACACGTAACTTTAAACTTTTCATTTATCCTTAATCACAAAATTTTATAACCACATAAATTTCAATTAAATATTTAAGACTACATATTAAAAATCTATCGTTCATTCTTAAACTTTATGCTCAATAAAACATCTCTGCAAAAAATGGGGTGGAGGGTTAATTACGTTATATATAATAGTTATAAAAAACTACAAAAATGAGGGTTATCCGGTGATTACCTCCTGATTGAAATGACAGACAATCCCATTACGATCAGCGATCTAAATTAAAATGATTTATGTTCAAATGGCGTTTAGCTACTCCTATTGGCTCTAATCTTCTTATAAAAGTCAGCTTAACACCCATTTAATTAGATGAACTTTTATAGGAAAAATGCTTAAATGAATGATACTGACTGTACATTGCAATGATTAAACTATGTTAGGGAGGATTCTTCCTTATTGCAATGTGCTGATAAAAAGAAAATATAAATTACAAAATATAATCATTAACATTCACATCATAATAAAATAAGTAGATACTTGTGAAAAACAATTAAATTAGAATGCATCTAGGCATGAGAGGGGGAGGGAAATTTTTATCTTCCCCGATTTTTGCCGTTTAATCCGTATATTTTGGAACCAAAACAGAAAGTAAAGTGTAGAAATTAAATAATACAAGTAATTTTACATGGAAAACCTCCTTGCTAAAGAGAAGTAAAAATTACGACCTATCCATGTAGGATTTTCCTCAATCTTTATTGTACAACAAGAGCAGTTTTTAGGTTATAGTTCAATAACTAAAGGGATTGTAAACTCTAGTACCTTAATCCCTGCAACAACAACAGCAACAACAGCAACAACAACAACAATAACAACAACAACAACAACAACAATTTTCTTTCTATGATAATGTTGTAGTGTAGGACTCCGGGAATTTTGGAAGCTGAACATGCTCAAAAGATACCTAAAGCTTTTAGCTTTGATCATTCGACACCGAGTGTAACAGTTCCTCGCTAAATAAAATCAAAGTTCCACTACAACGCCAGATGGGTCTACATCCATAACTGAATGTCGTCGAGTACTGTTAACATGAGATAAGAAATTCAGTTTTTCACTAAGATTTCGAATAGCGGTCCCGAATTCAAGTTTATTCTATTTCGACTCTTCCTCAGAGAAAGACGCTGATGCCAAGGCTTATTCCACTACGGATACAAAAAAAACAGAAAAGGGATTATTCCTCCTTTACGGGATTTCAAAATTCATTTTCTTCCTTCCCCGAGCCCACATCTAGCCCTTTCTTTAACTACTATTATGGTAGGAACACATTCCTCGAGCAGGAGAACCATTGATTATTTGCACTTTCCTGAATAAACCCTTTGAACACAGTCAAACGGTCAACCCAAAACAGATCAGTTTTAAGCAGGAATTAGGTTTGTTGATTAGCATTATGTTCACATCCTTAACTCCTCCCTTTTGGCATCATCAAAAACTAAAGCATCAGTTATTAGAGGCAAAAGTGAAGATTAAGCATCATGGCCATTTGGACTGCAACATTAATGTACATAAGTTAAGAGGTCAAATAATTATTCTAAGGATATTAGCCATCTCAAAAATTTATCAAACCAAAAATATAAATTTTTAATTGATACACCATATTAAGCCTCTTAGGCGCAAACCAAAAAAAACAACTTACAAGAACCTAATTAAAATTCCACAAAAAAAAAAAGATCAAACCTGTATAGTACAAAAAGTTAGGAATTCAATACAAAGCTTGACTAGGTTTGAACTGGGCTAGGAGGGACTAAGGTCCAAGTTCATTAATCGGAAGGGGGTTGCTTCTACACAGGCTCCAGAAGCTTGTCAAAGAGAGCATTAACAGCTATTTGTTCCTTTCTCATCTCTTCCTTCAATTTCTTGTTCTCCTTTGTAGAAGAGGCTAGCTCAACCATCAACAATTCAATCTGCTTGTTGAGTTTCTTTTTTTCTTTCTCAAGATTTTTCAAGTTATTGAGCATCTAAGAAATCAGACTGTTGCTTTGTGGAAAAGTTTTTCTTGGAAGACATTATTCACAATGAAAAAATTCACACTCCTCCAGTGTTTCTATATCAAACATGTTCTTATTAGTTCCTTTCTTTTTAGAAGTTACATGAACCTAGTAGTGTTCAAACACCATAGAGAGCAAGAACCCATAAGGGCATGTGCCTCCTTCAGAGGATCAGCCATCATAGACATATGCTTGATAATCATGGAAGGTAGATTCAGTGGCTTGTTTTGATCAAGCACTTCCATCACTGCTAAATCCATGTAAGTAGCCTCATGCCTTCTCTGATATCTGGGAAGCACACACTTGTTCACAAACTTAAAGAGCAGTTTGTGAATTTCCCTCATCTCACCCTTAGACACTTTCCGTGCTTTCTTACTCTCTCTCCTCTATGATTACTTGACAGTCAAGTGCTTATCATCCTCTTTCTCTCTAACGTTTGGGCATTCTCCTTTGACATAGGTTTCAAACACTTCAACAGGAACCTTCAAATTTTCTTTCAAAGTAGTAGCACCGAAAACCAGGTCAAGACCCTTCACTGTTGTGGTCATAGTAGTTTCATCCACCACGGTGAAGTTAATATAGAATATCCAAGACTTCATCTTCCCCTACCATAGGAGGTGGGCGAAAGAACTAGTGTGTCCATTCCTGGAAGTCTAACTTCTCCAAAAGTTCATACATAACAACTTCAGGGTCAATTACCTTGCTCTTCGGATTTATTTGCAAACTAAACCACCTTTAATTCCCCATAGTTGCCACCTTCTCCTCAGTTTTTCTTTTATTTCTCTAGCTTGATTTTGGCTCATCAGGATTCATCTCTTTCTTCTTCTTAGGAGTTGTTTTCTTTTTCATTTACTTCTTCTTTTAGGAAGTATCATATGAACTGACCTTCCTTTGTTTCTTCAGAGGAACCTCTTGTTCGTCTTCCTCTTCTTCAGCCTCAAGATCTATGGGATCTACACCAAGTTTATTGCGCAACATGAATTTTCGCTTTTCTTACCTCCTCCTTTTGTTTGCCTTATCATCTCTTCTAGAGCTACTTTTCTCTTACTCCTCGTGTTAGGATTCCTTCCCTTGACGATCATAGATTTGATAATACTTTTGGGCAAAGCTTTCAGTTTTGTTTTTGCTCCAGAAATACCTTCACCTATAACCTTTGTCTTGTTCATTGTATTGTCTAGTTCTTCTGGAAGACATTCTTCCTTTTTTGATGTTTCTATATCTTCTCATCAATCCATTCATATTTCTCGAGAACATAGCAATTGTTTCTCCCAAAGCCTATGCTTCATCGTCGTTATCGTCCTCAGATCCTTCAATCGAGGTTTTGAAAGCAGATGTTTTTGTTTTTGAGGTATCCACGTAACTCATCATACTTTAGTTTGTCCAAGTCTTGAGATTCGAGGGCAACTACTTTTTGTTTTCCATGTAGTGGGTAGACTTCCTAGAATATTTTGAACTTGTTCACTAGAGTATGGCCTGCTAAAAGCTTTCAGACCCCCAATGATATTGCTGAATCGAGCAAATATTTCTTCAATGGATTCACCTCTTTCATTTGAAAGAGTTCATAATCATGGATCAACAGTTTATCCTTGTTTCCTTTACTTTGATCGTTCCTTCATAGGTAACTTTCACATTTCTTTGGCCGTATCACAGCTTGAGATCTTCTCGTATTCTTCTCCTCTTATGGCATTGTATAGAAGATATCATGCCTCAGCATTGACTTGGATTACTACTATTTACTCATCAGAGTAGTCATCTATATATACCGAATCAGTAGATGTTTGTCCATCAGTTTTCTTCTCAGACTTTGCTGCTGGAATTAGGTATTATCCCTTTTTAATTACACGCTATACTTTGACATCATAGGTCTTTATATATATTTTTATGCGAACTTTTCAATGTGAAAAGTGTTGTCCAATGAAATATGGTGTCCTTACTAGAGATGTCCCTTCTTGAAATAGTGCCCCTACAATTACTTTGTTTGATATGATCTTTTCTCACTAGCTGTTAAGCAAAAGAGTAAAGGTGTGAGACTTGCTCTGATACCAATTGAAAGTACAAGAGGGGGTGAATTATTATCAGTTCTTTTCATAACTAAGTAGTTGACTAATTTTCCAGTTAGTCGACTAGATCTAGATGTGAGATAGATGCAAAGTAAATACAAAAGTAATTTGCATAAAGTAAATGACACCAAATGTTTATACTGGTTCAGATTCATTGTGAATCCAAGTCTAGTCCCATTGGATTGCAAGAGGGTTCTCTCTTTAAGTTCCTGTCATGACCAGAAATCCCCATCGGGAGGTCGTGATGGCGCCTAACGTCCACTTGTTAGGAAAGCCAACATAAGTACACAATTAATCATTTTAAACAAAATTTGAAAGCAATTTAACGAATGTTAATGTTGTAGAGTTTCAAAAGAAAATATAATAACTCCAAACGCTGACTAATTAAATTCCGGAATCTGGTATCACATGTACATGAGCATTCTAATAGTTCTACAACCAAAGTCTGAATGAAAATACAACTGTTTGAAACAAAATAAACAGTAGAACTAGATAAGAAAGGGGACTTCACGGTTGCGAATGCCATGCAATTATTTCTCAAGTCTCTGTAATCAGCTAATCCGATCAAACCTCCACTAACTATTGTTGGGACCTACACCAAAATTTGCACAAGAAGCACATAAGTGTAGCATGAGTACAACCGACCCCATGTACTATGTAAGTGTCGAGCCTAACTCCGACGAGGTAGTGACAAGGCTATAACAAGGCAATCACTAAAAACATGTACGAATATAATAAAATAGCAACAAAACAGAGAAAACAAATATAACATGGAGACTGGAACATAAATTACATAACAGAGAGCCCCAAAATAACACCAAAGCTCAATTTTCTCAATACAATACGGATACCGAAAACAACAACTCAAAATAGTTATATAAGTCTTCTCCGTTGCGGTGCGCAACCCGATCCACAAATATTTAAATAGCATATTTTCTCCGTTGCAGCATGCAACCCGATCCAAAAATATAAATATACAACTACCCTTGTTGTGTACAATCCGGTCCCAAATGGTAATACAAACATTAGTTGCGGCGTGCAACCCGATCCCACACAATAATAATATAAATGAACATTTACAACCAACTACGACATAACTCAAATAAAACGCAACAAGGAAAATTACACAATTAAAGTCATAAAACGAAGAAAAGTAGCTAGTTAACAACACACTAAATCACAAAGCAAGTAAAGGCAGGCAATAAATAAGGGGCACGGATACATGGAAACAATTAGAAATTAAGGCACGTAAGGGATAAGGTATGAATTTAACAAGTAGAAGCAAGTAACAATTCAAGCATTTAACAAGTATTAGCATAGATTAAATGAAGGCAAGAAATAATTAAAAACAGTAACAAATACCCCAACCTGCATGGTTAACCCATGACTACGTATATACACTCGTCACCTTGCATATACGTTGTCCCCACACATAAAACACATAGCAAATAATCCAATCAAGTCAGAATTCCCTCAAGTCAAGGTTAATCACGACACTTACCTCTTTCCGCAATCAAATCAATACTCAACCACGACCTGTTCTTTAGAATTAGCCCCCAAATCAATCAAATCTAGCCAAATATAGTCCAAATAATTCAAGATAAGCTTTAAAAATTACCCACAAGTGAAACAGATTCAATCTTTAATAAAATTGAAAAAGGTCAACAAAAGTCAATCCCGGGCTTGCTTGGTCAAAACCCAAGATTCAAACCAAAATTCGATTAACCATTCACCCCGAGTGAGATTATGTAATTTGTTTCAAGATTGTCACGACCCACTCCCACCGGAGCCGCGCAAGCACCTAACACTACTTGCCAAACAAGCCAACAGTCACAGAATAGCTTAACATTTGAATAAACATGGTTTAATAAACTCAATAACGGAAAATATCATAAATATTTGACACAATTAACTGAAATACCTCTACAACCATCTCAAAATCTGGTGTCAACGAGTAAATGAGTACTACTGAGTATCAAAACATAACCAAATCCTTAGCACAAATGTCAGAGTAACAGAAGAATATTGAAGAAATAAAAGGAAAGAGAGTCAAGTTTTGCGGACGCCATAGCAGCTACCTTGAAATTTTTAAGCTTTGGTACTAGCACGGATCTAGCAATCACCACATCCGGATGTACCTGGATCTGCACACGAAGTGCAGAGTGTAGTACAACTGAACCCATGTAATCAATAAGTAACAAGACTAATCTTGGGCTGAAAGCAGTGACGAGCTTAGAAGCAAACAGTTAGAGTCCAATATAATGACAACACAAGTATAATAATGACAATAAAAATAAATAACTCAGAGAAATTTTCATAATCAACTGGTTCATGGTACATAAATTTAGACATGCTTTCAAGTTCAACAATTAAGGTCCAACACTAATAGGAACATGTCAAGTACATCTAGCATGAGGAAATGTACATCTCTATGCCTACATGTCAAATATGCATGTCAAATGTATGATTTTACGGAGACATTCTCAAGTGCTCACACTCCCAGAATATTCAATCTGTCTATCTGATATGCTAGTCATCACACACATAATCATTCAGTACTGCACGGATACCTGGCATCAATGACCCTCACCAAAGCATGTGTATATATCACTGCGCCTGCGCTCACATCTAGTATGTCAGACTCCAGAGGGCGGATCCTGCCCAAGCGCTAAACAAAGCCTATAAGGCTAGCTGCGACGTGCAGCCCGATCCGTATAATAATAATAATAATAATAATAGTAAAGCCAGTATGGCCCGCTACAACGTGCAGCCTGATCCACAATAACACTCACAACACGGCTCTCAGGCCCACCTCTGTCATCAATCTCTCAAGTCTCAAGAGCTCACAATCTCGTACTACTCAGCCCAAACAATGATAACATTTGATGTAACAGTGTATGATAAACATAGACTAAGATATGATATGCAAATGAAGAATCATGACTGAGTATATAATTACAGTAAAAGCAGATAACTCAAAACAACATAAATAACCTCATTAGGTCTCAACCTAATAAGCACACAGCCTAAACAAGATTTCTAACATGAATCACAGCTCAATTACTCTAACAAGTAAGGATTACATGGATAAAACAAGACTTGATATCAACACGGTACTAAAATTAGCCCAGATCATGATTACCACAGTGCACTCCCACACACCCGTCACCTAGCATGTGTGCCACCCCAACACATCCCATGTAGCATGTTTTCCAAGGATATATACCCTTAGTTCCAAGTTTAAAAATGTCACTTACCTCAAAACGTGCAACTCAATACTCCAAAAAGCCCTTCCCACGCGTATCGGCCTCCGAACGACTCGAATCTAGTCACAAACAATTTAATATAATCAATACAAGCTATAAGAATCAATCCATATGATAAAGCTAAGATCTTTAAACAAAATAAAAAAGTTAAATCGGGCCCCGCACCTTGGAAGCCAACAAAATTCATAAATTTCGAATACCCATTCAATTACGAGTCCAACCATACAAAAATAATCCAATTCTGACCAAATATCGACCCTCAAGTCCTCAAATTTCACTCTCCAATAACATAGTCCAACATCCCCAAATTCCACCTCAAACACACATAAACTAGGTGTAAAAATCAATGAGTAAAATATTTATCAATAAAAATGATGAATCTTCACTTACCTCTTCATTATAGTGAAAATTGCTCCAAAATCGCCCTTAGCCGAACTCCACAACTCCAAAATTGAGAAAAATGCCAAACCCTTTGATTTATATTTCTGCCTAGCTAAATCGCATATGCGGTCCAACACATCGCACCTGCGACACTGCTTTTGCGATCCATCCTCTACATCTGAGGTTTCCCATTAATATGCACATTCTCGCTTCTGCGCCCAAATGACCGAACATGCGGTCTCTCAGATGCGGAACCTACCTCGCACCTGCGCCCTTCCTGCCTCCAGCCAAACCTCGCTCCTGCAGACCTTCTTGCGCAGAAGCGCATCCGCTTCTACGAAATTACCTCCGTACCTGAACTCCTAGGCTTCCTTCCCAAATCTCTCACATGCGCACAAATGGCCGCTTCTGCGACTTCGCACATGCGGTCAAAACCACGCAGGTGCGGTTACACCAGACCTGAAGCTTCAACATTTCCTTAAAATCTCAATCTGATTTCAATCCCAATCACTCCCGAGACCCCATCCAAGCATACCAACACGTCCTAAAATATGATACGAACTTAGTCGAAGCCTCAAATCACACTAAACAACATCAAAATCATGAATCACATCCTAATTCAAGCCTAATAAAACTAATGAACTTCCCACTTCTAGAACCAATGCCTAACTATATCAAATCTACTCTAAATGACCTCAAATTTTGCACACTAGCCTCAAATGGCACAACGGGCCTATTCCAACTCTCAGAACCGAAATCCAAATTCGATATCGACAAAGTCAACTCTCGGTCAAACCTCTCAACCTTCCAAAACCTTCAACGTTCCAACTTTCGCCGAAAAGCCTCAAACTAACCTACTAACCTCCAAATCAACATCCGGATATACGCCTAAGCCCAAAATTACCGTATGAAGCTATTAGAACCATCAAAACTCTATTCTGGAGATGTTTACACAAAAGTCAAACTCTGATCAACTTTTCCAACTTCAACTTCCAACTTTAGGATTAAGTATCCCAATTCACTCTGAAATATCCCCGGAACCAAACCAACTGCCCTGGCAACACATAACTACAAATGAACATAGCATATGCAATAAACAAGGTAACGGGGCTACAATACGCAAAGCGACCGGCTAGGTCATTACATTCTCCCCCTCTTACATAAATGTTCGTCCTCGAACGGGTCTAGAATCATACCTGGAGTCTTAAATTGGTGTGGATAACTACTCTGCATCTTCCTCTTGGTCTCTCAAGTAGCCTACTCGACTGGATGTCCTCTCCACTAAACCTTCACTGAAGCTATATTCTTTGATCTCAACTTCCAAACCTGCCGATCCAAATGGCCATCAGCTCCACATCATAAGTCAAATTCCCATCTGACTGAACCGTGCTGAAATCCAAAACATGTGACAGATCACCATAATACTTTCGGAGCATAAAAATATGAAACACTCGGTGAATACCCGATAGACTAGGTGGCAATGCAAGCTTGTAGGATACCTCTCCAATCCTCTCAAACACCTTAAAATGACCAATATACAGAGACCTCATCACACCCTTCATGGGCGAAACTCTAAGCAAAACTTTCTCACCCACCATATATGCAACATCACGAAACTTCCTATCAGCATAACTCTTCTGTCTGGACTGTGGTGTGCGGAGCTGATCCTAAATCAATTTTACCCTCTCTAAGGCATCAGGTACCAAATTAGTGCCCAACAACCTGCCCCCCCCCCCCC
>AWOL01S0003629.1:334125-363173 GCA_000715115.1 Nicotiana otophora
CCTTCCAAGCTCAAACAAACCAACTAGGGAATGATATCGCCTCTCATATAAGGCCTCATAAGGAGCCAACTGAATACTCGATTGGTAGCTATTGTTGTAGGCAAACTCTACAAATGGTAGAAACTGATCCCAAGTAACCTGTAAAAGCCAAAAAAGCTGCAAATCTCAGTAGTTGAAGATGGTCTAGGCCAACTTTGAACTGCCTCAATCTTCTCTGAATCTACCTTGATCCCCTCACAAGACACTACGTAGACCAAGAACGCCACAGAATCAAGCTAAAACTCACACTTGGAGAATTTAGCATATAGCTTCTTCTCCCTCAACATCTGGAATACAATCCTCAGATGCTGCTCATGATCCTCATGTCTGCGTGAGTACACCAATATATCATCAATGAATACGATGTCAAATGAATCAAGATATGGCTACAATACATTGTTCATCAGTTGCATAAATGTTATTGGGCATTGGTCAGCCCAAAAGACATTACTAAAAACACGTAATGACCATATCAGGTCTTGAACGCCGTCTTCAAAATATCAGAATCCCGAATCTTCAGATGATGATACCCAGACCTCAAGTCAGTCTTCTAAAACTCTCTAGCACCCTGAAGCTGGTCAAATAAGTCATCAATGTGCAGTAGATGGTATTTGTTCATAATTTCAACCTTGTTGTATTGCCTGTAACCAATACACATCTGTATAGTACTATTCTTCTTCTTCACAAATAGAACCGGTGCACCCTAAGGCGACACACTAGGCCTGATAAATCCCTTATCAAGTAGCTCCTAAAGTTGTTCCTTCAATTCCTTCAACTCTGTTGGTGCCATATGATACGGAGGAATAGAGATGGGCTGAGTGCCCGACACCAGGTCAATACCAAAATCAATGTCCCTATCAAGTGGCATTCCTAGCAGGTCTGCTGGAAATACATCTTGAAAGTCTCTCACTACTGGAACTGACTCAATGGTAGGAGTATCCACAATAACATCCCTCGCAAAGGCCAAATATGCCAAACATCCCTTATCAATCATCTGTTGAGCCTTCAAGTAAAAAATCACTCTGCTAGGAACATAATCCAAGGAACCTCTCCACTATAACCTTGGCATCCCAGGCATCGGCAACATTAAGTTCTTGGTGTGACAATCTAGAATAGTGTGACACAGAGACAACCAATCCATGCCAAGTATCACGTCAAAATCAATCATGATGTGTAGTAAAAGATCTACTCTCATCTCATAACCCATAATAGTCACCACACACGACCGATATACACGGTCCACAATAATAGAATCACCCACCGGCATAGATATATTAACAAGCATAACTAAAGAATTATGGGGCATGTCTAAATAACGAGCAAACTAAGATGATACATATGAATAATTGGAACTAGGGTCAAATAATACTGAAGCATTTCTGTTGCATACTGAAACAGTATCTGTAATCACAACATCTGAAATAACTACCTCTGGCCTAGTGGTAAAAGCATAGCATCGAGCCTGACCACCACCTGATCGATCTCCCCCGCTAGGGCGACCTTGAACTGCATGAGTCCCACCCTGAGCTGGCTGAGCGGGTGGTGTAGTAACTGGTGCAAAAGTAGTAGCTTGACCTCTATGCGGAACGGAACCTCCCATAAGACGGGCTCAATACTTCCTCATATGCCCCAACTCCCCACACTCGTAGCAACCTCGATCTAAAGATGGAGGCAGGGCCTGAACCGGACTCCGAGAACTAGAATAGCCAGTGGAAGAACCTCGTAGTGACGAACCCTGAACTGATGGAGCACTGTATAAACCCTGAACTAAAATTCGGACCACAAAAGAGTGAGAACATTCTGTAATGGATGAGAGATTTTATGTTTCTAATTTCTCACATATAATTCTTGAGGTCTATCCTTCATGATTCATTAAAGAACCAGATTTGTCTTTAGCAGTTGTTTCAACATTTACCTATTTAGTTCTCCCTGTCTGGGGTACACCATGCTCAGCTTCTAAAGAACCTGGTTGGTTCACGGGCTCTCTTTATTTGGAAGTGTTTTCCATACTACTTTGATCTGGCCCATTAGCATATTTCTATATCATTCCATTTTTTCCATCATCATCATCCTACTTGCGTTTCTTAACCTCCATTATCTTCATCCTACAAGCCTTTCTTAGCCAAGTGTTCAGTTGCATAATAATCACATAGATATTTTCTTCAACACATAAGGTTCTTTTATTATACACTTTATAAGCTTTACTATGTGAATAATAACCAAATAACTCCTTCATCACTTTTCGTATCAAAGTTTGCTAGAGCCTCGTTACCATTATTATGCACATAACACTTATAACCAAAGGCGCTTAGGTGAGTTAGATTTGATTTTCAACCTTTTAGTAATTCACATGGGGGTCTTCTCAAGCAAAGGTTTTATCATGCACCTATTGATTATATAACAAGCAGTATTCACAGCCTCCACCCAGAAACGTTTAGGAAGATGTTGGGGCTTAATGCACATGCAAATATGCACAGTCAACAAGTAATAAAGTGATGAGAAAGTATTATTCCCATGAGTACTTGTGATCAACTACCAACTGAATTAAACTAGCCAAGAACCGTTTGTTCAAGTGATTTTTCGAGGGATGGTAATAATTTTACTTACTAAAAATACTAAAAAAATTAACAAGTAAGCAAAGAGAAAAGAATGCACGTAGGCACAAAAATAACTTAGGAGTAGATTCAATGGCAATGAGGATATTTCTTGGTTAATGTCAATCCTATTGAGTTTTTCGGTTGAGTTGACTACGTGATATATCTGAATTGTTGATTACAAGAGTTTAGTCTGCTTCCAAGGATCGTTCGATGCCTTGATCTCCTATTTAAGCCAACTTAATACTATATGTCTGCAGAACCAAAATTAGCTAGATCGCATATATAATTCCTGAAATAATAACAAAGTAAGATAATTAACATATATCTATCCTAATCGCGAATCTATTCTCTGTTGCTCGGATTCAAGATCTTACTCTATTCAATATTATATGCAATCTATAGTTCACAAGTTCGAGTTCAACTATAAGTTCGTAGATAGTATTCTGCTATTGAATAATTAAATCAATATGATATAATCAAGAAATCTCAAAAACAGTTAAACATCAAGAATTAAGAACTACCCATAACCCAGACCACGAGGGGTTTTAGCCACTAATAATTGTAACAATCACAAAGTGTTTTGAATCATAAAACTACAAGTACTAGAGAAAGGGATGAAAGAAGTGATGATTCCATACTCCAAGTGTGTTCCGTAGACCTTCGTATCTCTAACATATGTCCCACCCTGTCCAAAACGAGTTTAAGATGTATTTATAGGTGAGGGTCGAAATGTTCAAGTCCAAAATCAACAAAAAACCAATTCTTCTCAGACTCAAGGGTGCCTTGGGTGTAGCTTTTTCCTTGCTAGTTGTCGTGGGAGGTGTCGTCAGGAGCTCACGAGATGCCATGTGGCGTGACAAGTTGGGCGCCTTAGGTGAAGTGAGGCGTCGCGTGGGGCGCCAACTCTGTTGTACCTTGCACTGAACTTCCTCTTGTGCTCTACCATTTTGTGCAACTTTCTTCCTACTTTGCATTCTAATATTCCTACACATAAAATCAACTCGATTAAGCTCAAACGTCACACAATTTATAATTAAATCCTCAAAATATAAGGCAAGTAATGTTATAAAACATAAAATTGTCGCCAAATATCACCACTCTACACTTTAATGTTGCACACTACACCTATGACTATGGTTGATAACAATAATTAAGCTATAGCATATGCATTCAACATACACTTCCCATACTTCATGCTACACTTCAAAAATATTCAAATCATAAATAGCGTGGTCATAACAATTCTAACCTCAAAAACTGACTCGATTCCACACTGTACTCAAGGCTTGAACACTTACCCTCATAAAAGAGTCTAATAACGTTAAAAACGTTAACTATCCATCGTAAAATCATGTGTTCTCACAATTAAATCAAAGAGATTAGATAGTCCCCACATTCAAGTCAAATGCACAAATATATTTTTAAGGACTCACACATATGAAAGAAATCATTCACTCTTGAAAAGAAGTCACGTGCACGCAAATGGTACCATCCACTTGCTCATTATGTAAACCTCTACTAATGTAGCCTACTCATTCTAAAATCAATTAGGACTTTATCATGGTTGTAATATAGGCCAATGGACGGGTAGAATATATTTAAGAATATTGACTAACCCCTTAAGCACTTTAACAGATCATGTAATCACTTTAAGTGCAACTTCCTTCAACTCAACTTCAAATTCACAAGCCAGATCACCCCAAATAAGTTCCCTTATTCTTTAAGCACTACTTTAATTTACATTCACTAGCAAGGACAATATTTAATTATCTCTTTCTAAATATTTTTCTCCTTTTCTTTCTTTTGTTTTTTTTCTCTTTCTTCAAATATATATATCGAAATTGTTTCTTGTATTTTCTATTTCCCACTAGTGGTACTTTTTCTTCAACACGAATGCATGTTTTTTTCCTTTCTTTGATTCCAGTCAAGACACCCCAAGCTCCCTCCTTACTTTTTTCTAGCGCTCATTTACAATTCAAGTGCTCTAAGAGGTAAAAGAATCAAACTAATTTAATTTAGAATAAAAGGATAAAGGCTTGTACTGCGAGTGCCAACAAAAAAGCTTATAAGCTCAAAAGAACAAACTAGGGATGATTTTATTTATGATAAGAAACAAGGCTCAAAAATATTAATGAAGATCTAAAATCATTAGTTGAATCGAGAAACACCTAGGATTTTGCTTGAACTCATATACCGGGCAAGTTCTAGACGCAAATGTAATCACATGGACTACAAAAAAATCTCACTTTATGCATTGATACATGACTCACTAAAGACGGTCACATTATGACATCTCAAATTAAAGCATGTATTTATGGAGCCAAGAGATATTAAGCACTAAGAACAAAATAAACATGAGTCAAGAAAACGAGTCATAGGCGTCACAAAATATATTATTCAATTCATCAAGGCATCATAACCAATTTAAAAATATGGGAAAGTTAATACACATCCAAGACCTATATATGCTACTATTAAATAAGATTTACATCATTCTTCTCCCCTTTTATTTCCTACATATTAATCTACTCTAAAACTAAAAAAAGTTCACCCGGTGCAAGTTATATCCCATGAAAAAGAATCGAGGCACGAAAAAAATAAAAATCACATTGGATTATTACTACCTAATGAAAACTAAAAGACATGTTTGTATATATTTCTTTAGACTTTAATCCCTCAAGAAAACTGTCTAGGAGATCCATCGTCAGGAAAAGTCCAATCTTTTCTCTAAATTTTTTGTTTTCCATATTATCGAGCTTTTTAAAAAAAATTGAGCTACTGAGACTAAAATACTATAGTAATAGTCCTAGTAAATACAAAATCTCCAAAAATGGAAAATCAAATAGTCTTAAAACTACTAAACTAAAATACTATAATAATAGTCCTACTAACTACAAAAGAAAAGATAAGAAGCTAAAAATAAAAATAAGAAGTTAATATACTAACATCTATTCGAAGGAAGTCTCCCACCCACACTTAAAAAGTGTTTTGTCCCTAATGCATAATTCAAACGAAATTGGATAGTGGAAAATAAACTCCCTGGTCACTTGTCGAGGTCATCTCCCTCAACTAATAAGGCTCTGTCGACCTCCTCTCAATCATCCACCTTGTCTCCGAGGTCCTTATCTCCATCATAAGCAACTTCATCAACTGGCTCCTCTTCCTCCTCGTGCACAAAATGCTCAGGGGTGTTAATATCCTCATCGGAGGGTACACCCTAGCCCTCAGCAATGCCGACCAACCTCTGGGCATATGTGTTGAGATTAAATCGCTCAATGAACGGTGTCCGCTCCTTTAGGGTAGCAGACCTCCCTTCAATCTACAACTGTAAGTCTAGCATCCGTAGAAATGCTTCGTGACACTATCATCATGAGCCTGACGCTCGGCAGTAGTCAAATAAGACCCATCTTCCTCATCCTTGCCATAGATACTAGTGATGTTTGTGGCTTATGAAGCGGCAAGAATGATCATGTCAAAACCCGGCTCCTTATCCACCGGGTCGGCCCGTAAGTACTGAGTCAACACATTACCAAAGAAAATCCTGTCAATTCTATTACTCTTTCGAACATGTGCCATCTGCTGGCGCATTAGCTGTTCCACATTAACTCGCTAACCCGTCATTCGAAAATTACATGGTAGTAGCCTCGTGTTCACTACCATCAACCACACTTTGGCAATCTTATTGAACTTCTTCTTAGGTAAGGTAATGCAAATGTCAATTCTGTCAGTTCTTTTGTCTCAGATCCATGTAGCATAAAAAAATGGACACCACACTAGGTGTGTCTAATATGACGGCTGGCAATGAAGTTGCATAAGGGTGCATGCGGAGCATTGGGCGTCGCATGTGGGTACATAATGCACTAGCAGAAATGTCGATCAACCTCCCACGGATAGGCATCAGCTGCTCTTCATCCTAAATAGTCCATCCAGCATAAAACTACCTAATTAAGGTGAAATTTTCTTTTCCCGGTTACTTAAACACATGGCTCAAGCCGAAGTCATGTACAACTTGCCAAATTTGAGGGTGTCTAGACATCAACTTGTCACGACCCAAAATCCCAACCCGTCATGATGATGCCTAACACACCGGCTAGGCAAGCCTAAATATAACAGTAAAGAACCAGAACAGTGGATCTTATAAAAATAACATAAGTCTGAAATCTCAATTTAACAAAATACTGATAATACACGGTAAATCTCCCACAAACTGGTAAATACAGAGTCATGAGCTCTACATGGGGATACAAGTCTAAAAATTAAATAACAATATTGTCTAAACCGAAATAACAGTACATAAGAAAACAGAAGTCGAAACTACTGCCAAGAATACAGCTCTACCTTGCCTCCCGAAGCTCGGTCCAACAAGTAAATATATATACTGCTGATTACTGGTCCCCACACCTGGATCTGCACAATTATGTGTAGAGTGTAGTATGAGTATAACCGACACAATGTACTCAATAAGAATTGTAACTAACCACGACGAGGTAAAAGAAATAAGAATTATGAATGATACCTGCTATAGCATGTACAATTTCATAAATCCAACAAATACAGAACACTAATATGATCATGTATAAGGTACTGAAAGGACTATCTCCGTGTATGTGTACAATTACGCAAAATCTCTATTCAGTCACGGGTACATCGTAAAAGGTGATATGTAGATAAATCAGCTAATAAACCATGAAAAGTGCAAGTAAAGATAAAATGCAATTCCAAAACAACACTAGTCAAACTTTCCTCAACCTTTCCATATCTGTACCAAACCACTGACCAGTTTTTCCCAATAACCACGTGTACACCATCAAGAGAGAAACATGATAGGGTGACCTTAGGGGAGATGCATCCATATCCACACGCTGCATGAACAACTCATGTGTTGCACGGACAACTCACGTGTTAATAATATTAGTAACTGGATCTGCACGGACAACTCACTTGCTAATAAAATCAATCGCACGAATAACTCACATGTCAATAATTACAATCCGCCTGGCGTGGTCACATGCTACCAGTCCAGCTTATAACACAGAGAAAGTAAATATGCGGAATACATGTATATGATCAATGATTATGATGTTTCATACTCCTGGACTGGTATAAATAATATTTTATAGCGTAGGCATGTGCAATGTGTGCTATCACAGCTAAAACAGACAATTTTCGTCAAGAAATAACAGTTTATCAAGTTCAATTGGAAGAATAACCTTAACGAAATCTCAAATATGGTACAAATAGCTCACGTAGGGGTACAAATAGGAGAAACATCTCAACTTGAAGGTTAGCAATCATTTCAAGGCATGTCATAGCCTAAGCACTACCCCGATCATAGAAATAGTACCCCGGTGCATGCATATGGGCTCAACCTCACACATATGCGCCACCCAAAGCATGTAGCTATCACAAATAATTCAGGCAACTAATGCCTCAACCAAATTTAGATAAGATACTTACCTCAAGCAAGCCAAATCACTCTTCTAATAAGCCCTTCCCGCACGTATCTACCTCTGCATTATCCGAATCTAACCAAACCAACTAAATATAGTCAATAAATCCCATAGGAATTGATTTCAAATTATAAAGCTAAGATATTTAACCAAAATTAAAAAGTCAATTCCGGGCCCGCACCTCAAAACCCTACAAAATTCAAAAATTCCGAACACCCATTCGATTATGAGTCCAACCATACCAAAATCATCCAATTCCGACCTCAAATCGACCTTCAAACCCCAATTTTTCATTTTAGAAAGGTTTCTACAAAATCCCCAATTTCTAATTCAAATCACCAAATTAACGACAAAAACAAGCATGGAATCATGATTAATCAACTAATCCGAGTAAAAAATACTTACCCTGATCCAAGACGTGAACATTCCCTCCAAGATCGCTCAAAATCGAGCTCTACAACTCAAAATATGATATAATAACTCAAACCCTCGAAATGGCTTTTTAGTATTTTGCCCAGGTGCTTACCCTTTGCGAACGCGGAAGAAGCCTCTCGTTCACGAAGCACAATTTTGCCTTCGGCCAAAATTCCTCTTCGCAAACGCGACGACCCAGTCGTGAACGTGATCATCAACTAGACTACGCTATGCGAACGCGAGAACTCCCCCGCAAACGTGAAGGCTTAAGCCCCAGTGCCCCTCAGCCGACCTCCCTTCTACTCAAACGCGACCACCCTCTGGCGAACGCGAAGGGCACTGAACTCCAAATCTTCGCGAACGCGAAGAAGCATACACCAGACACCAGATCAGATATCCAAACATGAAGATGATGGCCTGAAACTCGTCTGCAACACATCCGAGGCTCCCCTGACCTCAACCAATCATACCAACAAGTCCTAAAACACTACACGAACTTAGTCGAAGCCTCAAATCAGATCAAACAACATCGAAATCATGAATCGCACCCCAATTCAAGCCTAATGAACAAATGAACTTCCAACATCCAAAACTAATGTCGAATCATACCAAACCAATTCCGAATGACCTCAAATTTTGCACACAAGTTATAAATGACATAACATACCTATTTTAACTCTCGGAACCAAAATCCGACCCCGATATCAACAAAGTGAACTCTAGATCAAACCTCTCAACCTTCCAAACCTTAAACTTTCCAACTTTCACCACAAAGCATCAAACCAACCTACGGACCTCCCAATCAATATCCAGACATACGCCTAAGTCTAAAATCACTATACAAAGCTATCTGAACAATCCAAACTCCATTCCGGAGTCATCTATATAAAAGTCAAACTTTGGTCAACTCTTTCAATAAAAAACTTCAATTTGGGACTAAGTGTCCCGATTAACTACGAAACATCCTCGGAACCAAACCTACCACCTCGGCAAGTCACATAACCACAAATGAACATAGAATAAGTAATAATCATAGGAATACGATAATAATACAGAAAATGACCGACCAGGTCATTACACAATGTGTGCTCCTCCGCTGCCAATGTGAGATCCCATACTCTCGTTCACCCCTATCCTGTGGTTGTGATGCAGAAAAGTCGCTGCGACTTACTTCCCTTTACGCTGGCTACTAAAGGTAGGCTTAGTTCTATTCCTCTTCTTAGGCCTGGATGCAGAAGTGGACGATTTACCCTTTGGTAGTGCTTTGTCTTTAGCCGGAGCCTTAGCACTAGGAATTTGATGCACCATGATCATTTTACCTACAAATAACATCAATAATTAATTCATGGACCCAAGAAGTACGTAACAAAAAGTCAGAACGACCTCAAACTTAAAGCTTCATCACATTCTACTTCAAATAATTCAAGGTTAATCAGACTTTTCCTCTTTCACTTAAGCACATCTGCATTCTTAATTCAGGTATCACATTAGCAAGCAAGTAATTTGGTCTCACACTTTGTCAATGTACCCCGACACCATTCATCTACCCACACTTAATTTTCACGTCAATCATGCTCACACAATAAATTTCTATCAATTTCGGAGACTCGTGCTCCAACTGGGGCAGAAAATCACAGTTGAGGCATTTTACAAATGCCTTGCAAGAACTATTTGTCTAGAAGTTTCTATGTGGGTGAGGGATTTTCTCACCTACCCAAATTGGCTTGGGCATCGAGTGCGAAACCCTCTTTCAACAATAATAATACAATCATATGGGGTTTATGAAGTTTGGAATAATTTTAGCACAAATCACCATTGAAAGACCATAAAGTCTTACAAGCTTGCTTTACATGAATACCATAACTAAGAGAGGAGAGAGAGATAAGAACATACCTTGTGGTTGAGAATAAGGAGACAAGGGAAGGTAGTGAAGTGTTGTTGGTATTGTGGGGGGATTAAATGGCTTTGGGAAGAATTTTGGGAGAGTTGTGATGTGCTTTGTTCGTGTGTTTTATGTTTATAAGGTAGAGTGGTTGGGTGAGGGTGATTAAGTGCGAGGGGAACAAAATAAAGGGAAATATACTTACATGGAGCCCTATGGCATGACGGGAGGTACGGGGGAAGCTGGGAGTGGCGCGAGGTGCCCGTAGGCGCGAAGGCCTATGCTTCTTTACCTATGCGATGTGAGCCTGCGCCTTGCGAGAATTCTCCATCTGTGGCTCTTTTGCCTGTTGTTGCAACCTTGATGACCTATTTCCTTTCGTATATATCCATCAACAATCAAAACACATGTAATTCACCCAAAATAGCTCGTTAGTCCTCCTCAACATAAAGAAAATCAAAAACTACGCTACAAGTACTCTACAAATTGGATTGCCTCCCAACAAGATCCTTCGTTAACGTCATGGCATGACGAATTCAACACCACCATAAATTGCCTCCCATGAAGCTCCTGATGTAATGTCACTGCACGATGAAGAATACTCCTTCAAGTTTCCATTAAGTCTATTGAAATTTTGTAACAACGAATGCCACTATCCAGTAGTGTTTCACTCTTTGACCATTAACCAAGAATTCCGCTATTCTCATAATCCCATAGTTCTTTAGCTCCATGTGTTTATGAGTTGTAGCACACACTACCTCAAACAAACCTGACCATCTAAACTTTAGGTTACCAGGGAAGACCTTCAACCTCGAATCAAACAATAGAACAGCTTGACCGACTCAAACTCATGATGCATAATGTGCTTGTCATGCCTTCTTTTTGTCTTTTCCTTAACAACTCTGCATGCAACCAAAATTCATCGATCTCATTAAGTTGCAATATTCTTTTCTCACCAACTAGGTCCATATCAAAGTTGAGTTTTTTGATTTTCCAATAAACCTTGTGATCAAGCTCCACAAGAGACACGCATTCCCTTAGACCAACCAGTAGGAAAACGTGCCAATTGCAGTCTGGTATAAAGTGCAATATGCCCATAATGCGTATTCGATCTTGGTAGCCTAATATTTCCTACTTGCAGTCACCATTTTCTCTAGAATTTACTTCACCTCTCTATTCGAAACCTTAACTTGGCAACTAGTCTGCGGATGATAAGCCATAGAGACCTTGTGTTTGACCCCATACTTAGCCAAGAGATTACCCAAGAATTTGTTACAAAAGTGAGTATCCCCATCACTAATCAAGGCACGTGAATTCCTAAATTGCGTGAAGATATTCTTTTTCACAAAGTTCACCACTGCCTTAGCATCATTCGTAGGTAGAGCAACGACCTCTATCCACTTCGACACATAATCAACCGCTACAAATATATACTTGTGACCATCTCAAATAGGTACTTGATAGCAGCATGGTCAATGTAGATGATGACTTTGGTTCCCACTAGATAGGTTCTGCATTTGTCAAACTCGCATACTACCTCTAGAAACTCCTTTTTTGGGACCATATAATTTACTTAAACTGGATTTAGAGTTTTTCTAGCGTAGTAAATCTAGAGAAATACCTTATTTTCCTTTTGCCCAAGATGACACTAATTGCCGTATTACTGGCGTCACACATAACCTTAAAAGGCACTCCCCAGTCTGGGGCAATGATAGTTGGTGCATCGCTTCTTAGCTCGTCAAATGCCTTTAAGCAATCATCATCAAATTTGAAAGCAGTATCCTTTTAAAGCAAGCTTTACAAGGGAGCGAAATCTTAGAGAATTACTTGATAAATTGACGGAAAAAACCTGCATGGCCCAAGAAATTTCAGACTCCTTAAACATAAGTTGGAAGCGACAATCTTTCAATTGCCTCCACCTTTGCCTTATCAACCTCCAAACTATCTTTTGACACCTTGTGCCCGAGTACGTCCTTTTTGCACCATAAAATGATACTTCTCCCTATTCAACACCAAATTTATTTTCTCACAGCTGACAAGCACTTTACTCAAATCCGTTAAGCATTCACCAAAAGAAGGTCCAAAAATTAAAAAAGCATCCACGAATACTTCAAGAAAATTTTCTACCATATCAGTGAAGATTGTCATCATACACCATTGAAAATTCATAGGTGTATTACGCAACACAAATGGCATTCTTTTGAAAATATATGTTCAACAAAAGTTTTGTTATAGCCGGAATATCCATCAAGAAAATAGTAGTAATTCAGTCCAGCTAGCCTCTCTAACATTTGATCAATAAAGAGGAGGGGGAAGTTGTTTTTACTTGTGGCATTATTCAACTTCCTATAATATATGCAAATTATCCAACCTGTGACAGTTCTAGTAGGAATCAATTTATTATTTTCATTTACCGCAACTGTTATACCATATTTCTTTGGCATACACCGCACTGGGCTAACCCACTCTCTATTAGAGATAGAAAAGATAATACCCAAGTCGATCCACTTTATCACTTCTTTTCCAGCTATCTCTATTATGATTGGATTCAAGCAGCGTTGGTGTTCTATACTTAGTTTATGCCCATCCTCCATGAAAATTTTATGCATACAGAATACCGGCCTAATTTCACATATATCCGCCATGATCCACCCAATTGCTCACTTGTGTGATCTAAGCACCCGAAGTAACTTTTCTTCCTATAAGTTAGAAAAATAAGAAGAAACAACAACATTCAATATTTCATTAGTACTAAAATAATCATAATGAAGGTGAGCGGCTTGGGGTATAAGCTCTAATTTGGGAGCTACTTCGACAGACGACTTGGGTGGTGGCCCACTGGGTCTATCTAGAGGCTCAAAATTAATGACTCTTTTGATGTAAGGGCGTGCATCAAAATTATGAACTATCTCCTTGACGTCCTCGTCTAAATTAATGCTATCAAACAAAATGAGTACTTTTTCTAGATAACCGTCAAGATATATAACCAAGTCACCTATCTTCTCTTCTTTCTCTGCCACAAATATCATGGAAAGATTCTCATAATTGCTAGGAAGCTGAATTGCCTTATATACATTGACAACTACTTCCACATTATAATCTCTCATGATCATCTTTCCTTCTCTAAATTTGATAACTGCATCAATTTTTGCTAAGAGAGCTCGCCCAAATATGATCTGGACTTGTTCATCCACTTCATAGTCCAGAATGATAAAATTCGCAGGAAGGATGAATTGATCAATTTGCAAAAACACATCTTCTATCACCCCCTGGAATGGACAATGGAACTATCGGCTAATTACAACATGACCATAGTGGGTCTTGCAGTGCCCAAACCTAGTCAATTAAAAATTGACAAAGGTATTAAATTTGTGGTTGCCCTCAAATCACATAGTGTTCTCCCCACATCTACTTCATCTATTCTCATTAGAATCTTGAAACTACTAGGATCTTTCAATTTTGGAGAAGTTTCGTTTGGATTCTCGAGGTACACTCTTTAGTGAGTGCCACTGTCTCAAATTCAGTTAGCCTTCTCTTGTTTGCCACTATATTCTTAATTTACTTAGCATATTTTGGAATTTTGGAATTTTGGCGCAGCACATCAATAAGAGGTAAGTCCAATTGGACTTCTCTTAGCATATAAAGAAACTTGTTATACATCCGATCATCATTATTTTTTGTAATCTATTGGGAAAGGTAACTGGAGTCCCTCCCACTGGTACATTCTCATTGGAAGTACATTCTTTCTCACTTTCATCCACATGCTTAGGAACTACTTTACCTTCTTTCTCTTTTCTCTTCTTTGGTACTTCTTCCAATTCTTTACCATTCCTCAAGGTTACAACATTCTTTTGAGGATTCTTCTTTGTATCACTTGGAAGAGTGCTTGCAGGCCTGTTATTTCGATTTGTAGCCAACTGCCAACTTGTCTCTCCAAATTTTTGAAGTCAGTCCTGAGTTATTGATTGTCAAGTAACAACTTCTTCAACAAGTCATCCATACTATCCTCTACTTGTTAGGGTGGCTTTGGAGGTTGGTTGTAATTTCTTTAGTGTCTATACTGATTCCGAGTCCCTTGATTTTCACCCCATGAAAAGTTCTGGTGATTCCTGCAATTGAGATTATATGTATTCCATATTGGGTATTTTGGTTTATTGGACCGATGCTTTATTGTTCCACCTAATAAATGGACTTGGGATTTACTGGATAATGATCACTCGTGTGACCTTCCCCACATATTTCATAATATATGGAGATTTATTGTACATGATGCACCTGATACGCCTGACCCATTTTTAACTTCGTCACCTAATTTGTCCATTTGGCCAGATCTACCCTCATAGTTGTAAGCTCATCTAGATCAATTACACTTGCTGCCTTCTGTTTAATTGTTCTTCGTGGTTCCCCCACATCTTGCTAGTTGTGATCATTTTGAAGAAGTTGTTCAAGAGGGTTTGGATTTCGCTGTAAGGGTTTTCCATGCAATAAACCCCACAGGATGAGTGAATATTCATCTTTGATGCATCATCCAACCCATCAATAAAAGTGGCCCAATACCTTGTTAGTCTAACAATGATGTGGATAGCCTCTAAATAGCTTCTTGTATCTTTTTCAAGCTTGACAAAGAGTCTCGCCATCCCATTATTGAAACCCAAGAATCTGGTTCCTTAGTAACTTTGTCTTCTTTGTAGGGATGAACTTGATCAAAAGAGTTTGGGCTAAATCACCCCAAGTGCGGATCGGATTAGCAGTCTCCTTTTGCCACTATTATTTTGCTTACCCTAGTAGAGAAAAGGGAAACAATGTTTGTTGTACCATGTACTGTTTAAGCTCGAAGTGACCAGCAATGTCAGGCTTCATGATAGCCTAAGACATATTAGCAAGATTAGGCCTTGTGACCTCTATTATCGACTGATCTTTTTTTTCTTCTATCTCGATTGATTGTGGTTGGAATACAATACCCAACTCTGTAGTTCTAGCTCTAGCTTCAGCCTCCCTCCTTAAACTGTGAAAAGTTCTTTCTATTTCTGGATAAAAAGGGAGGATATCATTAAAACACTTGTTCCTCCACATTCATGAGTGAAACAGATGTAGATGCAGAGGCAACAAGAAAATATTAAATCTTGAACTAATAATGAATAACATCTTATTTTAGAAATATAGCTAATTTTTATGTCCCCGACAATGGTGCCAAAAATATTTTGGGACCTAACGCACATATAAGTATACGCGATCGACAATTAATAAAGTGATGAAAAAGTATCATTCCCACAAGGAATTGTGATATCAACTGAATTAAACTAGGTACGAACTGCTTGTTCAAGTGATTTTCCGAGGGACGGTGATAATTTTACTTAACTAAAACTACTACAAAAATTAACAAGGAAGGAACAAAAATGCAAGTAGAGCACACAAAATAACTTAAGAGTAAATTCAATGAGATGGGAATATTTAGGAATTTTGGGGTTAATGTCTGTCCAGTTGAGTTTTTCAATTTAATTAACTACTTGATTTATCTGATTTGTTGGTTAGCAAGATTTATTTTGCTTGCAACGTTCTTTCGACGCTTTGCTCACCTATTCAAGCCAACATAATACTATATGTCTATAGTATTAGAATTAGCTAGAATGCAAGTGTACTCCTTGCAATAATAATCGAGTAAGGCAGTTAGCATATGTCTATCCTAACCGCGAATCTATTCTTCGATACCCGACGTCAAGATCTTACTCTATTCAATCTTATATTCAATCTATAGTTTTTACTTTGGAGTTTAACTATAAATTCATAGATATTATTCTACCGTTAGCTATGCAGTAAAATAATTAAAAATAACATTGAGTAAAATAATCAATATGATCAAGAAATCTCAACAATCGTTAACCATAAACAAATAAGATCTGCCCATAACCCTAAAACACAAGGCGTTTTATCCACTAATAATCCTATCAATAATCACAAAAGTGTTTTGAGTCATATAAAACTACAAGTACGAGAGAAAGGAATGAAGAAGGTGACAATACCGTGCTCCAAGTGTTTTCCGAAGCCCTTTGTGCCTCCAAAATATGTCCAACCCCGTCCTAAACGAGTTTATGGGTATTTATAGGTGAGGGTCGGAATGTCTTAGTTAATAATCAATAATGAAACAAATTCTTCTCGGACTCGAGGGGTGCTGGTGCGAGCAGCGCTTGGGCTGCAACTTTTTCCTCACTAGGTGCTGTGCGAAGGGCCGTCTTGAGCTCACAAGGTGCCATGATGCACGATAAGTCACGTCTTGGGTGAAGTGGGGCGCCGTGTATGGCGCCAACTCTGGTGTGCCTTGCGCCGAACTTCCTTTTGTTCTCTCCTTCTACGTCTTCAATGCTATTTTGTGCAACTTTCTTCCTACTTTGCAATCCAATGTTCCTACACATAAAACCAACTTAATTAGACTCAAACGTAATACAATTTATCATTAAATACTTAAAATGTAAGGCACGTAATGTTTTAAAATATAGATTTTTTGTCAAACATCAGTAGACTATTAGTAATTAACATGGTTCTTGCTATATCCTCTAGAGTTATATTTGTTTTCATTCAACAATACTATTTTGCTTTAGGTCGTAGGTGAAGAACAATTATGATTTATGCCATGATTCACACAAAATTCTAGAAATCTATTATTTCCCAAATTCGGTAATGCTATCCAATTAACTATCTAATTTTCTTTGCAGTTTCTTTATAAATGCAACAAACACATCATATGTTTTATTTTTAAAAGCAAGAAATAAGATCCACATGAACCTGGAATGGTCATCAATAATCACAAACACATACATTTTTTATGCAACCCTTATTGGACCACATAAATCCATACGCAATAGTTTCAAGGACCGAAAAGTACTTTCTAATTTCTTTGATTTGAAAGTGGATTTCACATGTTTACCTTTAGCACATGCATCACATACTTTGTATTCCTCAAACCTAGATTTTTATAGCTCAAGAACTAGGTCTTTCGGAACTAATTTGTTCAGTAGTGAAAAACATGCATGTCATAGACGCTTATGCCACAACAAAGAATCATCATCTAGAGCACTAAGACACGTTAGTTCACTTCTAGAAAGAAAATAATATCAACTTCATAAATGGTTTTGTGCCTTTTTCTTTAAGAGCCAGTCCTACAGATTTAAGATTTGTGACAGTACATGCACTAGAGGTGAATTCTACCTTGTTTCTTATATCACACATTTGAGACACAGCAGACTGTGTTTCCAGCAATTAAAATACTATACATTTTCAATCTCATGAAAGTGGACTTATCAACCATACCTATACCTACATTGTCACCATTCTTATTATTTTCAAATGCCACTCCTCCTCCACGAAAGGCTATTAGTGAGAGAAATATTTTTCTTTTACGAGTCATGCGTCCAACAAGCATTATCTAAGTACCACACTTTGTTGCTTTCTCTCACCTAGCTTAACCTATAAAATAATTTAGAGGTTAGATTTAGGGACCCATATAGGCTTGGATCTCTTTCTTTGAGTAAAAGGATGAATCTCATTCCTCTTAGCCCAACCTCGCAATCTAGCATTTTTTAATGAAGAACCAGATTTAACGATTTTCCTTATCTCAACAAACTTAACATTCTTATAAATTGCTTGAAACTTAGCCTTATATGATTTTTTAAAATGAGAATTACTACCACAGTGTGTGCAAAGCTTATTATCAAGAACAGATACATACTTACTTCTGGGATTATAGAGAGTCTTAGTTTTTATATTCCATATTCCTTAACGATTATCATTGTGGTCTTCATGCAATGATGTTAACATCTCCGGACATGGTCCACCGAAGTGTTCTGTCTAAATCATACTTAGAGTTATTTAGATTCTCTTGGAATAACCTATTTCTCTTACATTCAGCTGAAAATCATTCTTTCCCTTATTCAGTTTATTCTCAAGATTCTTATGAATATTACAAACTATGTCTTTTCCCTTAGTAGGTGCCTCAAGAAGATTTTCCCTCCTTTCAAAATTAACTTCTCATGATCTAATGCAAGAACATGGCTCGTTAATTCTTTAACACTCTTTTTTAGGTTTTCCTTATTTATATCTAATCCTTTGTAATCAAGTTTAAGAGAGGCATATGCATTCATCAATTGTTTCTTTTGCATCACATGTAGTATGATGTGCATCAATTATACTCTGAGATAAGGAAGCCAGTTTTTTCTTAGAGTATATATGATTTTTTTCTTTAATCTTCAGAAAATTTACCTCAGATTGTTCTTCTTCCACTTCTGAGTCAGAGTTTGCCATTAATGCAAGGATATTTTCATCATATGAGTTCGAGTCATCCCTGCCATCAAGGATAGATCTTTCTTTTCTTTTTCACCATCAGATTCACCATTAGAGATATTATCTTTTGCAGCTAAAGCTAAAAGCACAATCTTATTTGTTGCTCTCTTTTGAATCTTACGCTCGGGGACCTGGTCCTTCTTTTGCACTTTTATTTTATCATGATTATTCTTCTCCCACTCGGTCTCCTACATTGGACATTTCCTAATAAAGTGATCAAGACTGCCATACTTGTAGCACCCGTCGAAGTTGTTCATCTTTGGTGCGTTTGATTTGGAGTTGCTACCCTTTTTCTGAAAACGATGATTCTTTCAAATAGCACATTGAAATTTACGAGTCAGTTGTGCCATATGAGCGTCATCAATTTCTAGCTTTTTTGTGGTCTTGAGAGCCAGAATCTTATCTTTTCAAGGTTCAGCCAACTCATGATCATGATATTTCTTCAACTCATAGGTTTTTAATTTTTCAATAAAATCGCCAATGGAGAACCTCTGCAGATCTCTTGCTTTTGAAATTGCATTCACCTTGCTTTCCTAAGACGGAGGCTGAATACTCAGAATTTTATTTACTAGTTTATTTGTAGGGATGACTTTTTCAAGAGAGCTTAACTCAGTAGTGATCAGTATGAAGCGAGAGTATGCAACGCATCCCAGATCTACGTTGCATTCGTATATGCTGAGATTCGGCTGTACTCGACCTGGACCAATCCTGCAGATCAAGATCTTTTTAGCTTTGACATTTTTCTCAACAGATTTCTTGTCCTCTTCATTGTATTCCTTCCTAGACTTAGGAGTAGTTACTTCTCCCTTGTTATTCTTGTTCATGGTAGCAATGGGTCCATCCACAACTACATCCTATAAATCTAAATCTTCATCCATCAAGAAGTTCTACATCCTTGATTTTCACCATCTATTATACTTCCCTTAATTATTGATTATCTTGGCCCTTATTAAACGCCTGGGGGAGCATCCATCTTGGGTTCTTTTAAGGTGTTATCCTTACATTGAAAGAATTCGATCTGATATTAACTGTTAATTTAAATAGCACCTAGATATAAGACGGGGGAGGTGAATTGTGTCTTGCACGATTTTTGCCTATTGAAGAACCGTGTTTTTGAATTTGTATATTTTAAAATCAAACAGAAAGTATAGTGCAAAATATAATGAACGCATGTAACTTTATATGGAAAACCTCCTTGCTCTAGGGAGTAAAAATCATGACCAACTCGTGTAGAATTTTCCTCAAGCTTCACTAAAAAGTAAGAGTAATAATAAGGTTACAACTCAATAATCAAAGGGATAATAAACTCTAATACCCTGACCCATAATTAACTACTGTGAACTCTAGCATAGGAAGAACCTCAAAATCTCAAAAATTATTCACCTACGGTAAAACTTCGCAAAAGCAGAATAGATTACAATTAAAGAACAATGAATCAAGACTCGACAACTAAAGAACTAGTTAGTCAACTTCATTATCAGACCAGGTTCTTTAGTTGTGTAGCTTGAATCCTTAAAAGCACCTTCTTGCTATAATTACTATTTGCCAAGATTGATTTGTACTATTTGTGCGAAAATAGCGTTATCATCAATAGCCGCAACATGATACCTTATATAGGCATGAAATTGGGGCCAATATTTCTCCAAATTTTGCACCAAAGCCTAGAAGAAATCGGTTAAGGTAAACAATCGTAATAGGACTTGGTTTGTGTAAATATCTCCAACTTCGCATACCTTTTACTTTTATGCAAGTGTATCAATTAATTGAATCCTTGACCACGAAATCTTCCAGCTGGTGCAATACTTCTAGCTCACGAATTAAATCCTCCAAAGAATTTTACTTGCATTAGGAATCGGTTTGCAACTCCTTATCAGCGCGCATCTAGTGACCCGGTGATTTAATATCTGCTTGAAAAGTTATCAACCATATTTATTAGAATAATAAATATCTTCAAGGGACCTAGTTTGTCAACCATTGTTTGTTAATCATCAAAATTGATTTAAGCTCAACTAAAAAAAAAAAAAGAACCATTTTTGTGACGCTTCTCTCTTAATTCTAAGGAAATTGGAAACAATATTCTTTTTTCATCAACATGTGATTCTCATACGATATATAGGTTTTATTAAATCTCTCGTCAAATCTTGTGCTTAGAGTACTCCATTAAAAATTATATTGGCTTTCTTTGATGTTTTGGTTTATAAATTGATGATAGGACTTATTGGCTGGCGGCACAGACACCTCAGCAACAACAGTTGAATGGGCTTTTTATGAACTTCTTAGACAACCAAAGATTATGAAGAAAGCACAACAAGAGCTAGACCTTGTCATTTCACACGACAAATGGGTTCAAGAAAATGATTACACTCAACTCCCTTACATTGAGTCAATCATCAAGGAAACATTAAGGCTTCACCCAGTAAGCACCATGCTTCCACCGCGCATTGCCTTGGAGGATTGTCACGTAGCAGGCTATGACATACCTAAAGGTACAATTTTAATGGTGAACACTTGGAGTATTGGAAGAAATTCACAGCATTGGGAGTCACCAGAACAATTCATTCCGGAGAGGTTTGAAGGGAAGAATATAGATGTCACAGGACACCATTTTGCGCTCTTGCCGTTTGGTGCGGGCCGGAGAAAGTGCCCGGGATACAGTCTTGGGATTCGTATAATTAGGGCAACTTTAGCTAACTTGTTGCATGGATTCAGCTGGAGATTGCCTGATGGTATGAGTCCAGAAGACATTAGCATGGAAGAGATTTATGGGCTAACTACACACCCAAAAGTCGCACTCGACGTGATGACGGAGCCTCGACTTCCCAACCATCTTTACAAATAGTGGATAATTAAAGTCATTAAACTCATTTTGTTATACGCATGTCTTATATTTGTAGCGGTCAAAATGCTTGTTTTCTATCATGGGTGTTCAGTGCAAGGTTGGGAATTTCAAGTCATTAACGTGTGATAACATTTTAAATTTATAAATGGTGTATTCGTGATTTTGAATGTCAAAACAATACCAGATTCCAGAAAGACTTATATATATTGCAAATGAATTTTACTGATACAAGTACGGACAACAGAAGACTTTAAATCATAAACTCAAGTATTGACAATCATATCATTGTTCAATTCTCTAACAAACAACCCAATCGGACATAGGAAGAGAGAATTCAAACAGGAAATCTTACCCTTTTGGAGACATCCAAACCTTTGTTAAATGTAGAATAAAAAGAGAAAATCCCCAAAGTTTACTGATATCCGCAACTTTAATTTCTAGAAAGTGAAAAGGTTAACTTCCCCAAGCCTTCATTGACCCAAATATGCAAAAATTCTTGGATATTCTTTGGATTGCTTTAATACGCTGCACGAAATAAACCCAAAGTCCACATGACATTGCAAGCAGGCCTTTGTAATAGGCTTTGTTTCCTCGATAACTTAACTGATGTTCAAAGATTGGAACTTGGTTGGTTCATTTCGCATTTTCATCTCGAAGTAATTTGATCAAATTGTATTAATTTTTTATCTTTCTTCTTCATCACAGGAGAAATAACTGCTCAAAAGCAAAGAGTTCGTAAAATATGCAGAGCAAGAAAAGCTACTAAGACATTCAATCCTAAGAATACATATATATAGTTTATCAATCAATAGCCGATACTCAAGAAACCGGGGAAAGACAGCTAATTAAAGTGACAAATAGCGAGTACAACTAGACATACCTTGTGTGGGAACTTGCCCCATAACAAGAAAAAGATAAAGTACCACAACATGTTTTACAGTGCAACATGTTTTCAAAACCAATTTGATTGGTTTCTGTTGCTAGAAACTATAAAAGGAACTAAGTTCCATCATTCACAACACATAAATACAGAGATTGAGATCAACAGAGAGTTGAGAGCCGTTCACAGTTTTAGAAAATAGTCCATGAAGAAAAAATATAGAGTGCGAGCAGTATTATAGTAAGCTACCTAAGATAAAGAGAACTGTTTGTTTTGAGTGTGTAATAGTTTCTTGAGACTACCAAATTGTAAAGTTTCCCACGATAGTGTTAATACATTGTTCCTCTCAAGTCGTAATTTTTTCCATTATTTTTTTAAAAAATTTACGTTAAAAAGATCTTGGTGTCCTTGTTGCTATTTTATTCTTATTAATTACCGTATATATTATTTTTGAGTGAAATATTATTTTTTGACAACGTGATTTCAGAGTCATGACAAATAGTGGTCCACTTTCTTTTCAATACTTTCGTCTCAATGAGAAATGGTGTCTAAGAATGAAGGTAATTCTTGGTAGTCAATACGTGTGGGAGATTGTAGATAGATGATATGCAATGCCTCAAAATAAAAAAAATATCTTAGCAAAGACAAAAAAAAATGAACAAGCTCTCATTCTCATCCACTGTTGCTTGATGATGCTACATTTGAGAAGGTGGCATATGCAACCACCTCCAAAGAAGCTTGAAAGTTTTTATAAGATTTCCTCCAATAAGTTGGTAAAGTGAAGAAGAAAAAATATTAAACTCTATAGGCTGATTTTAAAATTTTAAAAATGAAAGACTTTGAATCCATTTTGAATTATTGTTCAAACGTAAAGGTTTTTGTGAATCAATTAAGAAGATAAATGAGAGAAAGCTAAAGATGTGTCTGTAGTAGAAAAGCTCCTTCCCTGTTTAAGTCCTAAATTTAATCATGTGATGTATGGTACCGAGGAGTCATAGACTCTATGGTGGTGGAGTAATTGAACACGGTTCTTTATTATTCCAAGAAGAAAAGATTGAGAGAAGACAAGAAGAGCCGCCACTGGAGTAACTTCTTAAAACCAAGGCTTTCATGGATTATTATTGTTATTTTGGCGGCATTTGTTGCAGTTGTAGGAGTTGGTCTGGGATTTGTTGCGAGTGCTACTGAGGCTATGATTAGGACGAGGTATTCCTTAGTCTCTTCATTGAGGAGGAAGAGCTCATGATCGATCATCTTTTCATTCTTATATATGTGATACAGTGTCGTCTGGTCGTATGATAGAAATATCATGAAACTCAAGGCCATCACTCTTACGTATTTACAATGAGTTCAGAGTTTGTCACAAGAGCACTTGCAGTAGTTAGTTCCTCTCATAGAACCGAATACTTTGAATATATTCGGCAATAGAATGTGATTCTTTCATAATTCGTGTTAGTTGTTCATGGACACTTGAGATTCGAGTTTGGAATTTTCCTCTATAAGCAATATACAGAGAATCTCAAGACCTGTTTAGTGTGTTAGCAACCGTAGAGGTAATAATAGGGTTAACAGAAGCCGTGAGAGCGTTCTAAATGAGTTATATTTCTTTATGAAACCTGACTGTATAAGCATTGTTAGTAACAGAGTTAGTTTCAAATGTTGTGGCGCAAATGAGGCTTGAGTGGATCCATTATGGTAATCATAAAATTGTACCTTTCAAGTGGCAAATTTCTGACTCCTAGCATGTTTAATGGGAAGTTGAGAGCCGGATTTAATTGTACGACAATATTGACGCTATTGGTGTTATCGACGTTGCCAACTCTTGTGTTGTTACCATCAGTATTTTAGATATTGATACTTGTAACGATCCGATCAGTTATTTTGAGAATTTGCATTCGGTTCAGTAGTTTAAGGTCATGAGTAATTTCAAATGGTGTATTATGACTTGCGTGTATCGCCGGTTTTAATTTTCGAGTGGTTCGAGATACATTTGAAAGAATGATTCTCAACTAGGAAGCCTTAATTTAAAAAAGTTGATCGAATTTGAATTTTATATATTTGAACTCGACTCAGAGTTTTGAAGGTTCCGTTAAGTCTGAATTATGATTTTGGACTTGGGCATACGCCCGGAATTGCATTTGGATATTTTTAGAGTTTTTTACTCTAATTGACGAAAGCTGACAATTTGAAGGTTTGAAAAGGTTATAGGTTTGACCTGGAGTTGACTTCGATGTTATCAGATTTGGATTGTGCTTCCAGGAGTTTGAATAGATTCGTTATATCATTTGAAATTTGTGTGCAAAATATAAGATGATTCCGAGTTGTTTAGGCGTGTTCGGCGGTTTGGAATTTGGAACATTGAAATAGTTCATTAAGCTTGAATTGAGGTGTGATTCATGATTTTGATGTTGTTATGTATGATTTGAGTCCTCGAGTAGGTCCGTGTTATATTTTGGGACTTGTTGGTATGTTCGAACGGGATTTCGAGGGTCTCGAGTGTATTTCGAATTGGTTTCGGATCATTTCAGAGTTTGCATGAGTTGCTAGTTCTGGTGTGCCACATCTGTGGAGGATTGGCCGCAGATGTGAAGTTGCACCTACGATTGGCGATGCGCACATATGGGACATGGCCGGGCTAAGGGATTTCACTTATGTTCTGGGAGAACCGTACCTGCGGAGCCGCATCAGATGCGACTGACTTGATGCAAATGCGGTTAGTGACTTTTTTGAGGGATTCTCGTAGATGCGAGAGGGGCGCCGTAGAAGTGGTTGTCGCAGATGCGACTAGGTGACCGCAAATGTGGATCCACTGGAAGATTTTATATATATTGAGGGTTTGGTTATTTCATCATATTTTGAGTTCTAGAGCTTTGATTTGGGCAATGTTTACGCGACTTTCACGATTTAGATTGGAGTAAGTATTTTTGACTCGGATTTGATTATATTACATTATTCTATTTTCGATTTCGGCATTTGATTGATGAATCTAAAAGAGAAAATGGAGGTTTTTGTCAAAACTTTTCTAAATTGAATATTTGAGATTTAAACATCGATTCAGAGTCGGATTTGAGTGAAATTAGTATAGTTGGACTCGTATTCAAATGAGTTGTTTGAATTTGTGAGTTTTGTTGAGTTTCGGAGTGCGGACCCAGGGTTAACGTTTTGGTTGACTTTGAGTATTTCATTCAAGATTCGACCTTTATTGTTTGGGTTTGTTTCCTATGGCATTATTGATGTTTTTGAGTTGCTTTTGGCTTGTTTCAAACCGTTCGAAGGTCGATTCATGCAGGATGATGTTTCTATAGTATTTTTTGGCTAGCTCGGTATTGATTTGGTTTGTTTGAGGTAAGTAACATATCTAAACTTGGATTTGAGGGTAATTATCCTGGGGAACTATCATATTTGAGATGTGTTGGGGTTGGCGCACGCGTTAAGTGATGGGCGTGTGTGCGTACACTGGGGTATTCATGATCTCGGTAGTTCATTAACTATTATATACCTTGTTTTGTTGTCATGCTTCTTTGATATCATATTTTCTCCATTTATATGACTACGTGGGTTATTATTCATGCTAGAAATCATGTCTAGTCTACCTACTGAATTGTTTGACACATAATAGGACTATTTTCGCCATGTTGAGTTATATGCCTTAGCTGTAGTCATACTGTTCAGTCATGATAGTTACATCTGCATGTTATATATCTTTCTCTGTGCACTTTGGATATGATGTCTCACATGTTAATTGTGTCCTTGTACGTGACACGAGTTTGAGCTGAATTTGTATCCCATTGTGATATTCCGTGTTTTATAATTGGATTATGTTTCTATGAGATGTTGGCATATGGAGACTTGAGCGGTTGATGACTAATTTGTGTCATAGAGCCGTGTTGTGAGTTATGTTGGATCGGGTTGCATGACATACCTGATTGATATGATTATTAATTTTGGGGTGACACGTACTCCAGGACAATATTGGGCTAAGTAGTACTGATTAGGGGCGACGCCTGTACCAGGCCCCATGATTGGGCTATGTGATATTGATTGGCGCTTGGGCCAGGATTCGCCCCTCCATAATCTGATATTACAGTGAGCGCAAGCATAGTGACATATAAGTGCTATAGTGAGGGGCATTTGTGTCAGGCACCCATACAGTGTTGAGTGATTATGTATGTGATGGTGAGGGGCTTTGCGCCAGGCACCCGTACAGTGCTGAGTGATTTTGTGTGTGATGGGGAGGGGCATTTGAGCCAGGAACCTTGAGTGTGCTTAGAGTGAGTGTACTTGATAATTTTCCTATGATATTGTTGACTTGACATTATATTTGGCATTTAGGAATAGAGATGTATTTTCCTCATGCTAGATGATAATATGGTGTTATTGACTTGACGTGTATACTTGACATGTATGAATAGAGATGTATTTCTCACACTAACTGGTAAATGAAAAGTCTTAGCTGTTGTTGAAAGTTTGAAAACATCACAGTTCTCTAGTAAACTCATATTTCAGTGATTTCGATGTGAAATTTGTACCTTAACTATTATACTTGAAAAGCATGTCTAATTTTTCGTATTTGTGAATAAGTTGATCATGATATCTTCTGAGTTATTTACTGTTACTGGAATTATCATATCTTATGTGTTTATTGATTATTGATGTTGGACACTGACCATATTCTGAGCTTGTCACTGCGTTCAACCTGAGGTTAAGTTTGTTATGTATTGAGCATATGAGGACAGTTGTCCTCATACTACACTTCTGCACCTTGCGTTCAGATCTTGGAGTTGATGATGTTGTGTCTGGCGGGAGCTGGCATTGAAGATGTACCTGATTTCTGGATACAACTACCACTTATCCTTGGTAGTTTAGAGATTGTATTCTATTTATGTATATTCCAGATAGATGTTGTAATTATTTTCATACCAGCTTTGTAAATCTAAGTCTTAGAGGCTTCTGACTTGTACTACCAATCCTTGGGTTACTGTATAGAAGTTCAGTTATTTCACTTAATGAGTTCTTATTTATCTTCATTAGACTTGTATAATTGTTGTTTGTGTTACCTAGGAGGTTGGGTTAGGTGTCATCACGACTAGTGAATTTCGGGCCGTGACAAGTTGGTATCATAGATCTAGGTTCATAGGTTCTACGAGTCATAAATCTAGTAGAATCATGCAGATTGGTATGATGATGTCATACTTATCTTTGAGAGGGTATAAAGCATGTATGAACATTTTCCATCTTTCTTTCCCTATCGTGCGGTGTTATTTCAGCTTGAAGTGTATACCTTTGGTTCCCTTCCATCTATTCATCAGTTATGTGAGCGCTCGGTATCATTTGTGCATTGACAACTTGTGATATCATGGATGAGGTGTGAGATGTGTTCTTTATATTGTGGAGATAGGCCAGTCCGGAGGACTTGAGGTCGGGTTCAGACCACATATTGGGCTCTATAGTTTTAGTTGTGTGGGTATGTGCTTTTGGACTTATATGTATAGTAGCATCCTTAGGAGTGGGATTGATGGTTCAGTGAGTGGGTGGATAGCTATATGATGAGTATTATGTGACTGAGGACTATGCTTAGATGCTTCAGATATGTGAGGAGAATTTTCCATGGGATGTGAAAGGACTATGGGTGTTTGATTTTTGTCTTGATATGTTGGGTAGTCTTGAGATAGGAGTGTGTTAGGGATCTTTCAGTTACTCGTTTGTGGAATAAAGTAGATTCTTATATCTAATTGACGAGTTTAGGCTCGGGTAGAGCTAGCGATTGCACTGTGGCTGTGACCATGTTAGGGCACAGAGAGAACTGGTTTGAGGCTGAGCAGGTGGGGTATCACCTGCAGGGTGGTCTACATATGTGTGAGCTTTATGATGTTTCTGTGGAGAATTTTCTTTCTACTAGTGGATTATATATATTGCAATTTGAGTTTGTATCGCTTGAGGAAGTTTGCACGATTGTTGCGAGGATGGATATGCGCTTAACATAATATTTGAGGTATTTTATGGTTGGTGATATATGATCGTATGAAGGATTTAGTTGAATTACAGTGCGAGATTATGGTAGCTATAGAGTAAGGGTATTGTGGTTTATCGGATGTTATGTTCTGCATCTTAGAGCGAAGCAGGGAAGTCTGCTATTAACGTTCATATTGCATGGTCATGTGCTATATTAGTTTTGGTCTGAGGTACACTTGTGGATCAGTTATGACTTGGAGAGGGTGATTTCGAGGATGACTCGAGTAAGGAAATTTCTGGATGCTTGATGTATTATACTTTATGGATATATGGAAATCTTGGAATAATGCGGGTTGTTATTTGTGGTGGATGTAAGGTGCTAAGGGAAGAGATTCACTCGGTTGCTATAAGGCGGGGTTACTTTCTTGGGTTTTTGTATGCTAATAGGGCACAAGTCATTTGGCTCGTATTGGCAGTGCGTCGGGGATTTGAGCAGAATGGATGACTCTAGAGAATATTCTAATGAGTTCAAGCTTCACATGTGGTATTAGAAAATTTTTCGGATTTATATATGGCTAAGATCTGAGATTTTGCATTGGAAAGGGTCGAGACTTGCGGTATTTTATGTCATTGGTGGTTCTACATTTTAGTATCGGGGGGG
>AWOL01S0003629.1:365745-381090 GCA_000715115.1 Nicotiana otophora
GGGGGGGGGGGGGGGTTAAAGAAACAACTTCAAATTCACATAAGGTCTCTTCAGAGTGAGCATCTCAATTGCGGTATTTTGGGTGCTTAAAGAGAATACATTGGCTTATGTGCTATAGGATGATGCGGTTTCAAGCTAGGATCTCTTGTGGTGAGCTTAGGATAAGGATTATAGTATACTGGCAAGAAGAAGTATTAACTTAAAGGCAAGTCGAGGAGAATTCAAAGAAATGGGTCAGCTTGGTAGTGGTTTGGGTCAGCATAGTAATCAAGGTGGTCGGTCCCTTGGTGTGGTGAGGCTTTACCTATGTTTTGTGGCAACACTCTTGGATTCTGCGACCTGTGTGACTTGGTTGAGTTAGAGGGTTTTAGTTTTGATGGTTTACCTATGTGCTAATGGGTTTTGAGGAGTTTTTAGATAATTTCGACCACGACTTGAGACAGATGTTTTCTATAGGCATGGGGAGTCTGTTGTGCATTGTGATTTTCTCCTGGATGGGGAAAGCGGAAGGTTCCTGGTGGATAGAGTGTGCATTCTGCTGGTGATTAATAGTTGATAATGGGGTTCTCGTGTTTCCATATGATAGCATGATTGATGCGGTGCAACATGTGGGATCGAGATTTGTATGTACAAGGTTGTGATTCGATTTCGAAGGGAAGGTCATGAGTTCTAGACAGTATGGACGGTTTCAGATGCTTAGAAGAATGTTGGCACTATCTGGTATCACCTGATAAAGGTGCACGTTTTAGAAGGCGTACCTTGTTTTGACTTGTGGATGCTTGTCTGGTATTATGGTAATCGCCTAGTTTGTCGACTACTGATGTTCAGATTTTTTTATGTGGGACAGAAAAATTATGAAAATATTTCTCATGAGATGATTTCATATTTCAAAGCTTACCTGATTATAAAAAGAAGTATTATTAATAAAGAGAAATGTTAGGGGGCTGAGAAGCTCTTGCTTGAGGGATGTGTCAGACATTAGAGTGGTGGAGTTAGGATCATACATGGAGATTCTTTTATTCTAGGGATTTGAAGACTAAGAGGGTTCTAAGAGGTAGATTATTCCTTGGTTGTGGGCGGTGAAGGTATGTTGAGAGGTTGACGACTGAGTGAATGTGCTATGGATAGGTTATGGTGGACCTTTCGGAGGTTATCTACCTATTTTGGGAGGATCAGAATTGATTTGGAGGCCACTGGTATGCCTAATGAGAATGTGTATTCTACATCGGGTCAGATTTGTTTACTCAGCACAACTATTGTTGAGGGGTGTGTCATCTATTAGAGTTGATCTTATTCGTGTTCTGATATGTTCCATGTGTTATTCTCCTAGCAACGTTGGGTCTGAGATGGTTGACTATTTATACACATGATGCAGTTCTATTTGGCTTTGTAGCGGAATTCAAGCGAGATAGTTCTTGGGGGTGTTGAATGGTTGATTGCGCCTTGGTTATGGTCTTCTATCACAAACCAATTTCACTAGTCGTTATGGCACCTGACCCCAACCTGCTAGGTAAGCCAATAGTTACATAATAATAATGAAATCTAATAAACATGTTTCAATAACTCAATAATAGAAAAATATCATGAAAATATCTGAGAAATAACCTTAAAACTGCTACAATCATCCCCCAAATTCTGGTGTCAATGAGTACACGAGCACTACTGAATAACAAGATGCAAGCAAAATCCTCTAATACAATTGTCTGAATAATAGAACAGTAAGGATAGAAATAACTGAAAGAGAACTTCAAGGACTACAAACAACATAGCAGCTACCTCGGAGTCTCCCAACAGCTAATAGCAACTTAACTCTGGAAATCGCATCGGTCGGATGTACCTGGATCTGCACACGAAGTACAGAGTGTAGTATGAGTACAACCGACCCCATGTACTCAATAAGTAACAACACTAACCTTGGGCTGAAAGCACTGACGAGCTCAGAAACAATAGTCAAATGCCAATATTAATAACCAGTAACAGTTTAGAATATAAAGGGAAACTAGTAGAACAGGTAGCTCAATGATATTTTGTTCAACTTGTTAACATTTTAGGAATTTAAGCATGCTTTCAAGTATAACAGTTAAAGCCTAACACAGATAAAGCATTTCAATTATCAGTTGGCATAGGAAAGTATATCTTTATGCCTACATATCAAGTATACATGTCGATCAACAATATCAAAGTGGATCTATTGAAATATTCACACTTAGCATTGTACGGGTGCCTGGCATAACTGCCCATCATCAAGCACGTATATATTATATTGTGCCTACGCCCACTGCTGGTATGTCAGACTACGGAGGGACGGATCCTGCCCAAGCACTAATCATAATCATTTAGCCCAATAATGAGGCCTAGTGTATGCGTCGCTCCAAAACAATAATACTTAGCCCAATATGGGCCTAGTGTACACGTTACCTTAAACTCAATACCTAACAGGGTCTACGGCCCAAACTCAGTCATTTACCATCAAGTCCCAGATAAACACATCCCACAATACTTAGTTTAACAGTGTTACACATAAGAGGCAGCAATAATATGTGAAGAATCAAATAAGAAATACTGAAATAGAGGTCTCATACACTGATATAGCTTCATGACTGAGAACATGTGTATAACTAAGGCAAATAGCTCAGAAATGGCAAAACTAGCCCTATCACGTTTCAAACAAATAGCACATATCCTAGACATGATGTCTAACATAAATCACAATTCAAATATCCGAACAAGTAGGTATAACACAGGTATAATAAGGTATGATAACAAAACAGTTCTGGTGATAGTCTATAAGTCACCTCAAATCAGGAACACACCGGTACACATACACCGCCCGTCACCTAGCACGTACGTCACCCCAATACCTTTTATATAACGAGTCTACAAGTCACCGCAAATCAGGAACACATCGGTGCACATACACTGCCCATCACCTAGCACATACGTCACCCCAATACCTTACATATAAGGTAGTTCTCAGGTTTAAATACCCTCAAATCCAAGTTTAGATGTGCTACTTACCTCAAAGCACGCGAATTAATACTCCAAAAAGCCCTTGCCTCGTGAATTGGGCTCCGAGCGACTTGAAACTAGCTAAAGCAACTTAATACTATCAATAATAGCTATAGAGAACAATTTCAAAAGATAAAGCTAAGGTCTTGAATCAAATGAACAAAGTCAACCCAAAAAGTCAACCTCGAGCCCACACCTCGGAGCCCGATAAAATTCACAAATTTCGAACACCTATTCAATTATGAGTCCAATCATACTAATTTCATCTAATTCCATTCACAAATCGACCCCCAAATCACCAAATCTCACTATCCAACAACATAGTCTAAAATCCCCATATTGTACATCAAATTCAAATAAACTAGGTGTAATAATCAATGAGTAATCAATATCTATCATTAAAAGTGATTAAACTTCACTTACCTCTCAAATTATGGTGAAAAGCTCTCCAAACTCACCCTTAGCCGAGTTCAAAAATCCAAAATGAGAGCAAGAGGACCAAACCCTCATTTATAAGCTCTGCCCATCTATTTCACACCAGAGGGCCACTTAATCGCGCCTGCGGTCCCCCTTTTGCGGAAAAATGGTAGCATCTGTGGCTTCTTCCAAAAGCCGACCATTTGCTTTTGCAGAACAAACAACACATCTGCGAGTCTGCTTCTGTGGACTCCTTCAGCATCTGCGATCCTTATCTTTTTAGAAATCTTCTGTTTTTGCGATCACATTTGCGCTTCTTCGCATGCGCACCTCCGCCACACGTCCGGATATGCGGAAACCCAAACTTCCACTCACTTTCTCTACTACGCTCATCTGCCCGCACCTGCGAGCTCGCAGATGCTAAAAACTCTTTGCACCTGCGCTCCTTCCCAGTTCCAGCCAATCTCGCTTTGGCGACCATTGGGCCGCCTCTGCGGCCTCGCACATATGGCCAAATTCACGGAGGTGCATTACCTCTAAGTGCAAACATGTCCCGCCAACCATCTAAATCACTATCAAAGCGCCCGGGACCCCATCCAAACTTACCAACAGGTCCTAAAACAATATACGAACTTACTCGAACCCTCAAATCACATCAAGCAACACCCAAATCATGAATCGCACATTAATTCAAGCCTTATGAACTTCCAACTTCTAAAACCAATGCCGAACCATATAACAGCATTTCTAAATGACCTCAAATTTTGCACACTAGTCCCGAATGGCACAACGGTCCTACTTCAACCTCCAGAACGAAAAGCCGAACCCGATATCAACAAAGTCAACTCTCGGTCAAACCTCCCAACCTTCCAACTCCCATCAAAAAGCCAAAACCCAACCTACGGACCTCAAAATCAGTATCCAGATATACGCCTAAGTCCAAAATCACTATACAAAGATATCAGAACCATCAAAACTCCATTATGGAGTCGACTATACAAAAGTCAAACTCCGGTCAACTCTTTCAACTTAAGCTTCCAACCTTGGGACTAAGTGTCTCAATTAACTCCAGAACATTCCCGAAACCAATCCAACCACCCCGGCAAGTCACATAACCACAATTGAACATAGAAGAAGTGATAAATAGGAGAAACGGGGCTAAAATACACAAAATGACCATCCAAGTCATTACATTCTCCCCCTCTTAAACAAATGTTCGTCCTTGAATGGGTCTAGAATTATACTTGGAGTCTCAAATAGATGTGGATATATGCTCCGCATCTCCTTATCTGTCTCCTATGTGGCCTCCTTGACTAGCTGACATCTCCATTACAGCTTCAGTGACACTATATTGTTTGACCTCAACTTCCGAACCTGCCGACCCAAAATAGCTACTGGCTTCAAAACATAAGTCATATTGAACCGTGTTGAAGTACGAAACATGTTATGGATCCAGAGCATAGAAACATGAAACACTGGGTGAACATCCGATAGACTAGGTGGAAAGGAAAGTCTGTAGGCCACCTGTCCAATCCTCCCAAGTACCTCAAAAGGGCCAATATATCGAGGGCTTAACTTACCCTTCTTCCCGAACCTCATCACACCCTTCATGGATAAAATTCTGAGAAAAATCTTCTCACCCACCGTATATGAAACATTACGAATCTTCCTATCCGAACGGAGCCACTCCTGGATAAACTACACCTTCTCCAAGGCATAACGGACCAATCAGTGACCAACAAGTTAGCCTCCCCAGGCTCAAACCAACCAACTGGAGAACGACATCTCCTCCATATAAGGCCTCATAAGAGCCATCTGAATACTCGACTGGAAGTTGTTGTTATAGGCGAACTCTGCTAATGAAAGAAAATGAAACCACGAACCCCCGAATTCCATAACACAGGCACACACATATCCTCTAAGATCTGAATGGTGCGCTCAAATTGTCTGTCCGTCTGAGGATGGAATGTTGTACGCAACTCAACCCGTGTGCCCAACTCACGCTGCACTACCCTCCAAAACTGCGATGTCAATTGTGTGCCTCAATCAGAAATGATGGAAATGGGCATATCATGAAAGCGGATAATCTCCTAGATGTATATCTGAGCCAACCTCTCTAAAGAATAGGTATTCATTGTCAGAATAAAGTGTGCAGAAATGACCAAGACTGCGTCAAATTTCTTCAAGGTCCATGACAGGCCTACCATAAAATCCATAGTGATACGCTCCCACTTCCACTCTGGTATATCCTATCTCTGAGTCAACCCTCCTGGCTATTGATGCTCATACTTCACCCGCTGATAGTTCAAACACTGAGAGACATAGGCAACGATATCATTCTTCATTCTCCGCCACCAATAATGCTATTTCAAGTCACTGTACATCTTCGTGACACCTGGGTGAACGGAATAGCTCGAGCTGTGAGCCTCCTCAAGGATCAAATATCTCAACCCATCAACATTTGGAATACAAACTCGCCCTTAAGCCGTATAACACCATCATCACCAATCACGACCTCCTTAGAACCACCTCATTGAATCGTGTCCCTCAACCCCATCGAGTGAGGATCATCAAACTGGTGAGCCTTGATATGATCCAACAATGATGACTGAGCCACAACGCAAGCAAGAAACCGGCTAGGCTCTGAAACATGCAATGTCACAAACTAATTGGACATGTCCTGAACATCCATGGCTAGTGGCCTCTCCGCTACCAGTAAGTATACCGAACTGCCCATACTCTCAGCCTTCCTACTCAATGCATCAGCCACTACATTGGCATTTTCCGAATCGTATAATATAGTGATATTATAGTCTTTCAGCAACTCTAATCATCTCCGTTGCTACAAATTAAGATCTTGTTGCTTGAACATGTGTTGGAGACACCGATGGTTGGTATAAGCCTCACAATGAACACCATACATATAGTGCCTCATAATCTTCAATGTGTGAACAATAGCTGCCAACACTAGGTCATGCACAGGGTAATTCTTCTCATGAACCTTCAACTGCCGGGACGCGTAGGCAATCACCCTACTGTCTTGCATCAACACCGTGCTAAGACCAATACGCGAAGCATCACAATACACGGTGTAAGATCCCAAACCTATAGGCAATACCAATACTGGGCTTTAGTCAATGCAGTATTGAGCTTCTAAAATCTCCCTTCACACTCCTCAGAACATATGAAAGAAGTACCCTTCTAGGTCAATCTAGTCAAAGGTTCATGAATGGATGAGAAACGCTCTATAAAACACCGATAATAAATCTGCCAACCCCAAGAAGCTCCGAATCTTTATAGCTGAAGACAGGCTGGGTCAACTCTGAACTGCCTCAATCTTTTTCGGATCTACCTAGATCCCCTCACTCGACACCACGTGGCCTAAGAATTCCAGTGAATCAAGTCAAAACTCACATTTGGAGAATTTTGCATATAACTTCTTCTCCCTCAAGGTCTGAAGTACGATCCTCAGATGCTGCTCATGATCCTCCTAGCTACATGAGTATACCAATATATTATCAATGAATACTATGATGAAAGAATCAAGATACGGATGGAACACATTATTCATCTGGTGCATAAAGGCTGCTGGGGGCATTGGTCAGCCCAAAAGACATCACTAGAAACTCATAGTGACCATACCTGCTCTTGAAAGCCGTCTTCAGAATATCTAAATCCCGAATCTTCAACTGATGATACCCTAATCTCAAATCAATCTTCGAAAGCACATAGGATGCTGAAGCTGGTAAAATAAATCATCAATGCGCGGTAGCAGGTACTTGTTCTTAATTGTAACTTTGTTCAACTACCTGTAATTAATACACATCCGCATAGTACCGTCCTTCTTCTTCGCAAATAGGATCAGTGTACTACAAGGTGACACACTGGGCTGAATGAAGCCTTTATCAAGTAACTCCTAAAGTTGTTCCTTCAATTCCTTCAACTCTGCTTGTGCCATACTATATGAAGGTATAGAGATGGGCTGAGTGCCCGACACCAGGTCAATACCAAAATCAATGTCCCTATCGGGTGGCATGCCCGGCAGGTTTGTAGGAAACACATCTGGGAAGTTTCTTACTATAGGATTTGAATCAATGGTACAAGTATCAACACATACATCCCTCACGAAGGCAAAATACGCAATACAACCCTTCTCAACCATCCGTTGAGCCTTCAAATATGAAATTACTCTACTAGGAACATAATCTAGGGAGCCTCTCCACTCTAACCTCTGCACCCCCGGCATCACCAACGTCACAATTGTAGCGTGACAATCAAGGATAGCGTGGTATGGAGATAACCAATCCATGCCTAAAATAACATCGAAATCAACCATGCTAAGCAGTAAAAGATCAACTCTCATCTCAAATTCCCAAATAGCCACCACACACGATCGATATACACGGTCCACAATAATAGAATCACCCACCGGCGTAGATACATGAACAAGTGTAATTAAAGATCACGGGGCATATCCAAATAATAAGAAAAGTAAGACGGCACATATGAATAAGTGGAACCAAGATCAAATAATACTGAAGCATCCCTGTGGCATAATAAAATAGTATATGTGGTCAAAGCATCGGAACCAACTGCCTTTGGCCTAGTAGGAAAAGCATAGCATCGAGCCTGACCACCACCTTTCTGACCTCCCCCTCTGGGTGACCTCGACCTGCACGACATCCACTGCAAGCTAGCTGACTGGGTGGTGTAGTAACTAGTGCAGGAGCCATTGACAGGCCTCCCTACAGCACTGGACCTCTATGATGACGGTGACAATACTTCCTCACATTCCCCAATTCTCCACAGTCCTAACAACCTTGAGCTGGAAATGACGGTTGGGCCTGAATCGGACCCCGAGAACTAGAATAACCACTGGAAGAATCTGGTACTGATGAACCCTAAACTGATGGAGCACGGAATGAGCTCTGAGCTGGAGGTGCACTGAAATATGACTCAACTAGTTGAGTATTATATGAACCATTACTAGCTGATGCACCACAATGAACCAGACGAGCCCCCTGAGTGGGCTTGTAAGGACGACCTCTATTGTGATATGACTTACCTCCAGATGAGGTACCACTGAAACCGCCTAAAACACGAGGCCTATTACCCTCGTGCTCCTCATGATTAAGCTTGCGAATGGACTCCAAGCGCCTAGCAATCTCGACCACCTGTCAAATTGAGTATCCGTCTCTGCCTCTGGGGCTAGACTGTAATGTAAATTATAGTTGAGGCCATTAATGAATCTCCCGATCCTCTCTCTATATAGGTGGGAACCAACCATATAGCATGACGGTCCAAATTTGCAAACCTCATATCAAACCGAGTCACAGTCATCGCCCCCTGACGTAAGTACTCAAACTTTCTATGCAGCTCCTCTCTGCGAGTTTGTGGAACAAACTTCTCTAAAAAGAGAATGGAGAAATCATGTCATGTAAGTCGCGCTGCACCAACTGGCCTGCTCAACTCATAGGCCTACCACCATCTGTAGGTTGCCCCTATCAGCGGAAAAGTGGTAAATGCAACTTCACTAATCTCCAAAATACCCATTGTGCGAAGAACCTGCTAACACAGGTCTAGAAAATCATGATAATCCTATGACTTCTCCCTACTGAACTCTGGAGTCTTAAGCCTCCTGAACCGCTCCAATATCTTCTTCTCCTCATCATTCATAGGTGGACCAACCTCGGTCCGAGCAGCAGTAGCCGGCTGAACTAGTAGTACTCTTGGTGTCTGATGGACCGGAGCTGGCTGCTCTGGAGTACGAGCATCGGGAGTCTGGGAACCTCCCCTAGCCTGCGAGGTGGTTGGTGAAGCTGGAATCAAAACTGCTTGAGCCAGGCTTGTGCGCACAGTCAAAATCTGGGCCAAGGCCTCCTGAAGGCCAGTAATAATAATAAGCACTACTGGTGCCTAAGCTGGTCCCACCGGCTCAATAACATCTAGTACATGCTCCTCAACTGGAGCAACTGGTGGCTCTACAGGTGCTGCTCTAGAAGTAGTACGAGCCACACCACGGCCTCTACCACGGCCCTGACCTCTCGCAACCCTAAGTGGTGGTACTGACGGATGGATGTACACCTGATCCGATCGTACATGTCCTCACCATCTGTGAGAGAATAGAAGAGTCAAGGTTCAAACTTTGGAAAAAACAAATTCGCCAGATAAGAATGCAAAAAAGTGTAGTTTCCTAATAGTTTGGTAGCCTCTCGAAGATAAGTACAGACGTCTTCGTACCGATGCACAAGACTTCTACTGAACTTGCTCGTGACTCGTGAGACCTAAGCAACCTAGTGCTCTGATACCAACTTGTCACGGCCCAATTCTAATAGGTGTGATGGCACCTACTCGAGCCCGCTAGGTAATCCAACAGTCACATCATAATAATAAAATCTAATATACATTGTTCAATAACTCAACAGCGGAAAAATATCATGAAAATATCTGAGAGTATAACCATAAAACTGCCACAACCATCACCCAAAATCAGGTGTCAACGAATACACGAGCACTACTGAATAACAAGATACAAGCAAAATCCTCTAATACAATTATTTGAACAATAGAACAGTAAAGATAGAAATAACTGAAAGAGAACTTCAAGGACTGAGAACGACATAGCACCTACCTCGTACTCGCCAAACAGCTAATAGCATCTCAACTCTAGAAATTGCCTCGACCAGATATACCTGGATCTGCACACAAAGTGCAGAGTGTAGTATGAGTACAACCGGCCCCATGTACTCAAGCTAAAAGCAGTGACGAGCTCAGAAATAATAGTCAGATGCCAATATTAATAACCAATAGAAACAGGTAGCTTAATGATATTGTGTTCAACATGTACACATTTCAGAAATTTAAGCATGCTTTCTAGTTTAACAGTTAAAGCGCAACACAGATAAATTATTAGTTAACATGAGAAAAGTATATCTCTATGCCTACATGTTAAGTATACATGTCAATCAATAATATCACAGTGGATCCACCAATATATTCACACTTAGCACTATACGGGTGCCTGTCATAACTGCTCATCATCAAGCACGTATATAAAATATTGTGTTTGTGCCCACTACTGGTACGTCAGACTCCGGATGGGAGGATCTTCACCAAACACTAATCATAATCATTTAGCCCAAAAATAATAACACTTAGCCCAATATGGGCCTAGCGTACGCATCACATAAATATCAATACCGAACCGGCTCTACGATCGAAACTAAGTGATTTACCACCAAGTCTTAGATAAACACATCCCACAATACTCAGTTTCTCAGTTATACATAAGAGATAACAGTAACATATAAGGTATCAAATAAGAAATATTGAGACAAAGATCTCATACATGGATATAGCTTCATGACTGAGAACATGTGTATAACTAAGGCAAATAGATTAGAAATGGCAAGAATATCCCTATCACATCTCAAACAAATAGCACATAGCCTAAATATGATGTCTAACATGAATCACATTTCAAATATCCGAACAGGTAGAGATAACGCATGTATAATAAGGTATGATAGCAAAGCAGTTCAGTTTATAGTCTAAAAGTCACCTCAAATCAGGAACACATAGGTCCACGTACGTAACCCCAATATCTTTCATATAACGTAGTTCTTATGTTTAAATACCTGGAAATCCAAGTTTAGATAAGTTACTTACCTTAAATTGCGCAAATCAATACTCCAAAAAGACTTTGCCTGGCGAATCAGCCTCTGAGCGATTTTTCTAGCCAAAGCAACTTAAAATCATCAATAATAGCTACATGGAACAATTCCAAAAGATAAAGCTAAAGTCTTGAATCAAATGAACAAAGTCAACCCAAAAGGTCAACCTCGGGCCCACCCCTTGGAACCCAACAAAATTCACAAATACCAAACACCCATTCAATTACGAGTCCAACCATACCAATTTCATCCAATTCCATCCACAAATTGACCCCCAAATAACCAACTCTCACTCTCCAACTAAAATCCCCAAACTTTACCTCAAATTCATATAAACTAGGTGTAATAACCAATGGTTAATCAATATATATCATTAAAAGTGATTAAACTTTAGTTACCTCTTCCATTATGGTAAAAGCTCTCCAAAGGTTGCCCTTAGCCGAGTTCCAAAATCTAAAATGAGAACAAAAGGACCAAACCCTCATTTATAAGCTCTGCCCACCTTTTTCGCACCTGCGACCCATTAACCACACCTGCGGTCCCGCTTTTGTAGAAAAGTGGCCGCATCTGCGGCTTCTTCCAAAAGACAACCACACACTTCTATAGAACAAACAACTCATCTACGAGTCAGCTTCTGTGGACTCCTTCCACATTTGCGGACCTCACCCTTCCAAAAGTCATCCGCTTCTGCGGTCACATTTGCGCTTCTGCACATGCGCACCTGAGCCACACGTCCGCATATGCAGAAACCCAAACCGCCACTCACTTTTTCTTATGCGCTCATCTGCTCGTACGTGCGAGCTCGCAGATATGAAGAAATCTTCACACATGCGCTCTTCCCCAGTTCCAGTCAATCTCACTTTTGCGACCACTAGGCTGCTTATGCGGCCTCGTACCTACGGCCAAATCCACACAGGTGCGGTTGTACCAGACTCGAAGCCATTAACATTACCTCTAAGTGCAAACATGTTCCGCCAACCATCTGAATCACTTCCGAGGCCCCCGGGACCCGATCTAAATTTACCAACACATCCTAAAACACGAAACAAACTTACTTGAATCCTCAAATCACATCAAATCATCAAAATATGAATCGCACATCAATTGGAGCCTAATTAACTTCCAACTTCTAAAACCAATGCCGAACCATAACAAATCAACTTCGAATGACCTCAAATTTTGCACACTAGTCCCGAATGACACAACGGTCCTATTCCAACCTTCGAAACATAAATTTGAACCCGGTATCAAAAAGGTCATTGAGGATGCAGGGCAGGTTATGTGTGCCCAATGTAGATAGTTTGCGATAGTTGATTCTTCAGGAGGCTCACAGTTTGCGGTACTCCATTCATCCGGGTGCCGCGAAGATGTATCAAGACTTGAGACAGCATTACTGGTGGAGGAGAATGAAGGACATAGTTGATTTTGTGGCTCGGTGTCTAAATTGCCAGCAGGTTAAGTATGAGCATCAGCGGCCAGGTGGACTGCTTCAAAAGTTAGAGATTCCGGAGTGGAAATGGGAGCGAATTACTATGGATTTCGTTGTTGGACTCCCACGGACTCAGCGAAAGTTTGACGCAGTTTAGGTGATTGTGGATGGGTTGACCAAGTCAGCTCATTTCCTTCCTATGATGACTACCTATTCTTTTGAGCAGCTGGCTCAAATTTATATCCGCAAGATTGTTAGGCTTCATGGCGTACCAGTATCTATCATCTCTTATCACGGTACGTAGTTTACATCATAGTTTTGGAGGGCTGTACAGCAGGAGTTGGGTACTCGGGTTGAGTTGAGCACATCATTTCACCCTCAGATGGATGGACAGTCCGAGCACACTATTCAGATACTGGAGGATATGCTCCGTGCGTGTGTGATAGATTTTGGAGGTTCTTGGGACCAGTTCTTGTCACTTGTAGAGTTTTCCTACAACAACAGTAATCAGTCGAGCATCCAGATGGCACCGTATAAAGCTCTGTATGGTAGGCGGTGTCAGTCTCTAGTGGGTTGGTTCGAGCTGGGCGAGGCTAGATTATTGGGTACTGACTTGGTTCAGGATGCCTTGTATAAGGTGAAGGTGATTCAGGATCGACTTCGCACAGCCCAGTCCAGACAGAAGAGTTATATGGATCGGAAGGTTCGCAATGTTGCATTCATGGTTGGAGAGCGGGTCTTGCTCCGGGTTTTACCTATAAAGGGCGTTATGTGGTTCGGGAAAAAGGGCAAGCTGAGCCCAAGGTTCATTGGTCTATTTGAGTTGTTGCGGTGAGTTGAAGAGGTTGCTTATGAGCTTGCCTTACCTCCCAGTCTAGCAGGAGTTCATCCGGCATTCCACGTTTCGATGCTCTGGAAGTATCATGGTGATCCGTCTCACGTGTTGGATTTCAGCTCAGTCCAGTTGGACAAAGATCTATCTTATGTTGAGTAGCCGGTGGCTATTTTGGACAGGCAGGTTCGAAAGCTGAGGTCAAAGAACATTCCTTCAGTAAAGGTTCAGTGGAGCGATCAGCCGGTCAAGAAGGCGACTTGGGAGACCGAGCAGGATATGCGCAGCCATTATCCTCATCTTTTCACCACCTCAGGCATGTCTCTATGCTCGTTCGAGGACGAACGATTATTTTAAGAGGGGGAGGATGTAACGACCTGGCCGGTCATTTTGAGAGTAACAGCCCCTATCCCCTATTAACTTCTTCCCCCGTATCTTTTTTTGCTTATGTGACTTATCGGGAGGTTTTGTTTTTGGTTTTGAAGTGTTTTCGGACACTTAGTCCCTAAACGGAAGCTTAAGTATTAAGATTTTGATCGTAGTCAGAACTATGTGAAGATGACCCCGGAATGATGTTTCGTCAGTTCCGTTAGCTTTGTTGGGTGATTTTGGACTTAAGGGCATATCCGGATTGTGTTTTGGAGGTATGTAGCTCATTTAGGCTTGAAATAGCGAAAGTCAAAAATTTGGAGATTTTGACCGGTAGGGGACTTTTTGATATCGGAGTCGAAACCCGATTCCGGATGTTAGAGTAGGTTCATAATGTTGAATATGATTTGTGTGCAAAATTTGGGGTCAATCGGACATGGTTTGATAGGCTTCAGCATCGGTTGTAGAAATTGGAAGTTTCAAGTTCATTAAGGTTGAATCGGAGGGTGATTCGTGTTTTTAGCATTGTTTGACGTGATTTGAAGGCTCGACTAAGTTTGTATGGTGGTTTAGGACTTGTTGGTATGTTTGGTTGAGGTCCCGGGGTCCTCGGTTGTGTTTCAGATGCTTAACGGATTGAATTTGGACTTATGCAAATTGCTGAAGTTTCTGGTTTCTGGTGTTTACACACCTGCGGAGGGAAGACCGCAGGTGCGGACTCGCATGTGCGGAAGGAGGAGAGCAGGTGCGGTTTGTTCCAGCTTGGGTTGTGGAGCGCAGATACGGAGGGTGTTCCGCAGGTGCGAACTCGCACCTGCTCTTGGAGGGTCGCAAAAGTGGACGCGGGAGTTTGAGGCTGGTCCGCAAAAGCGGGATTTGTTGCGCAGAAGCGCGCGCGCATAAGCGGGGTTATGACCGTAAAAGTGGTTGGGCAGCTTAGTGGCCTCCCCAGATGTGAGGGTCGGACCGCAAAAGTGGTGCCGCAGAAGTGGCTAATGTGACCGCAGAAGCAAGAAGCCTGGGCAGTGTTTAAAACTGAAGGGCTTCGTGATTTTTGTCATTTTGGACTTTGCGAACTCGGTTTAGGGCGATGTTTGAGAGCATTTTTCGAGGTATTTCTTGAGGTAAGTCCCTTGCGCTTATTTTTGATCAATAATCTTGCTTCCCCATTTATTTTCCCATCTAGTTAGTGTGTATTTAAGGTGGAAATTGGGAGTTGGAAGTTAGGGATTTGGTGAGTTGATTTGAGGAATTGAGTGGTGAATTGGTATCTGATTTTGGTAATTCTTGTATGGTTAGACTCGTGAGCGAATGGGTGTTCGTATTTTGTGACCTTTACCTGATTCCGAGACGTGGACCCGGGGAGATGTTTTGGGGAGATTTTCTAATTTCTCACTTTAGCTATGATTTCATTATCTAGATTAGTTTCTTATAGTTATATTTATGATATGTAATTGATTTTGGCTAGATTTGGGCCATTCAGAGTCGGATATTTGTGGAAAAGGCATTGTTACCTATTGATTGAGCTTGGTTTGAGGTAAGTGGCTTGCCTAACCTTGTTTTGGGGACTTTTCCCTTAAGATGTTTGATATTAATTGATGTGTGGGCGCCGTGTA
>AWOL01S0003630.1:1499-16809 GCA_000715115.1 Nicotiana otophora
GTCTCGAAATCCGACAAAATTTAAAAAACTAGAAAGCTCATTCACTCACGAGTCTAACCATACCAAATTCATCAAAATTCGATATCGTTTGGTCCCTCGAATCCTTAAATAAAATTCTAACGAATTCCAAGCCCTAACCCCCTACTTTCACTCCAAAAACCTACTAATTAAATGATGAACAAAGCCATAAGTTCACGCAATTTATACCATTATGGGTTAGAATCACTTACCCCAACGTTGCTCCTTGAAAACCATCAAAAACAATCGCCTCTCCTGAGTTTCTCAAATCCAAAAATTGAAAATGAAGACAAAACCATGAGCTGGGGCTTTTTTGCCCAGCACAATCGCACATGCGGCCTTTTTTTCTGCTTCTGCGATGCCGCACCTGCGGAAATTTCCATCGCAGGTGCGAAACTCACTAAAGAGCCTATATTCCGCATCTTCAGCCCAAAGCGCGCGCCTGCGCGTTACGTTACTCTTCGCATCTGCGAAGTCAGCCCAAAATCCTCCTCTCCGCATCTACGCTCAAGGCCTCGCACATGCGGGCTCGCAGATGCGGCCAATTCTTCGCACCTGCGTTCCTAGCCTTGGCCTTCCACTTCCGCATCTGCGGCTTCCCCAAACGCACCAGCAACCTCGCACCTGTGATTCCTCCTTCCGCAGGTGAGAAAATAGCAGTAGCAGCAGCTTCAGTTGCATTTTCCAACTTCGATAAATTTGTTAATCACCCGGAATCACTCCGAGGACCTCGGGACCTCAACCAAAAATACCAACAAGTTATATATCAACATACAAACTTGGTCACACCTTCAAATCACTCAAAACAACATCCAAGCACCAAATTACCCTCGGATTCAAGCCTAAGAACTTCTAAATTTCCAAATTCCGCAACCGATGCCGAAACTAACCAAACAACATTCGAATGACCTCACATTTTGCACACACATCACAAATGACACTACGAATCTACCCAACTTCCGGAATTCCATTCCGACCCCGATATCAATTTTTCCACTGCCGACCGAAATCGCCGAATTTCCAACTTTCGCCAATTCAAATTTAATTCTACCACGAGCCTCCAAATTATATTCCGGTCGCGCCCCTAAGTCCAAAATCAGCTAACGAAGCTAATGGAAGTATCAGAATTTCAATCCAAGGTCAAATGCTAAAGATTTAAATTTTGGTCAACTCTCCCAATTTAAAGCTTTAACAATGAAATTCTTTCTTCTAATTCAATTTCGAAATACCTGCAACCCAAAACCGACGATTCGCACAAGTCAAAGTATATCATACGGAGCTACTCATGCCCTCAAACAACCGAGCGAAGTGCAAATATTCAAAACGACCAGTCGGGTCGTTACAGCCTTGCAAGCCAACTTTAAGGAACCAAGTGATCCGATTCCACCCCAAACTCTTCCAAATCCCGAACCAATCATCCTCGCAAGTCATAAATCAGTAAAAGCATGTACGGAAAGTCTTATTTAGGGGTACAGGGTTCTAGAGAGCAAAATGACTGGTCGGGTTGTTACAATTGTACCACGTATTTATTCTTGTTTATTTTATTTATTTACTGTGCCTCATATATGTTCGCCTCTTTACTATACCTGATATTATTGGACCACTAGTAAGTGTCGATGTCGATCCCTCATCACTACTCCTCCCGGGTTAGGCTAGACACTTACTGGGTTCACGTTGATTTACGTACTCATACTATACTTGCTGCATATTTTTGTGCAGGTACTTTTATGTCTGGTGGTCCTTTGGGCACAGAGGCACGGATGATGCAGGGACTTGCCGCGAGCTGCATTTAAGGTAACGATCCGCAACCAGCAGAGTCTCCTCCAGGGTTATTTGTATTTTTTCTGTCTAATTCGTATTCCGGACAGGTGCTGTATTTTATTTTACTTCCTAGTTGATACTCATGCACTTGTGACACCGGGTTTGGGGGTTACTTATGAGTTTTTCAGTATTGTAATTGGGAAAATATTATCATTTACTCTGTGAATTTTATTTCTGATTATTTAATTGAAGGAAAATTTTGATTTCAAAATACTAAAATGAATAATCGAGTTAATCAATTATTGTTAGCTTGCCTGACAATAGTGTTAGGCGCCATCACGACCATTAATGGATTTTGGGTCGTGACAAAAAGTTTGCAAAGTACTGTTGTATTTGAAAAGTTGTAGCTTTACAAAATTACGTGATTCATGTAAATAATTTTTATTTTATTTTATTTGGTACGATGCTGATATGAATTGAGATTAAAAGGAAAAAATGAATCCCAACTTATTTACAGTGATGAATAATTATTGTTACTATTATTAGTAGTAGTAATAACTAATTTGCTATCACATATTATAATTTCTACAATTCACTAATACAACTTAAATCCTAAAAAAGCACAACACAATTTTAATAACTTAATGAAAAAAATGAAGAGTCCAAGTGAGTATATAAAAAAAAATCTCGGCTTTTAGTTTTTGTTATGGCTACAAGAAAATAAAATACAGATCCTCTTTTATTTACAAAATCTTATTGGAAACTTACTTTGTCCGTGAAAACAACACTATTGTTCTTGTCTTTGTCAAAGCTTTTTAAAACATGTTTTGATGTCTTTTTTTTTTTTTTTAATCTTGACATGTTTTAATAATGGTTGTAGTTGTTACACCAAATCAGTTACTAAATTAATCATGTTATAAATTACATGAATCAAATTGTATATTTTGAGACTATGGATTGGCATATGACAATATTTTGTATTCCATATCATAAATATATTTAATGCATGTGAATTCTCAAATTTTTCAATTGATGTTATCTCTTTGGCTAAAAAGTTCAAATTTATTCATAAAATATTAGATTTATCTTATATTTATCCTCTGTTTATCTTTCGATCCATAAAAGCTCTGCTAATTCAATCTCATATTTATCCCTTCCTATCTCTAACTATTGTCCAGGTTGGTTTTGACATTTGCAAAGATGAAGCCACGTAGATAAACAAAGGATTTAAATTAGCTCCAAACTATCAAATTAATTTATATATACGTTCTACTATAATCTGAAACATGCCCCCGAACAATTGCGAAGGTCAAAATATATCCTACATGGATTAATTTTTTCGATGGTGTAAAATCGTTATTGGGAGCTCCTACGAGCCGGAGGTAAATGAAGTGCATATATAAAATAAATTTAAAACATTAGGAATATATTTGAACCTTTTCCCATAAAATATAATAAATATTACATAATCAGAAACCAGAAAGAAAAATCTGCATTATTTGTTGCAGATGAAGGATTTGCCCGTTCAAAATTCCAGATCCTATTGATAAAGCAATTAGCATCAAGGAAAAGAATATTAGTAAGTGGTTAAATGACATTAACTGAAAATATGTATTATTTTGTTTTTTCATTCTTTTTTAAGGATATCTTTAGCAATCAATTCAAAGGAAGAAGATTAAGGTAATCTATCGTACTGGACTACTGGTTAGTTGCAAACTTTTCCTTACTTGTTGTTTCCCTCTAACTTTATGTAATTACACTTACCTTCCCTTTATTTTTTAAAATATATTGACCTCCACTTTCTTTTAAGCTTTTCTTTTTCCTTTTTTTTTGGTTGCAAATATTACCAATTCCATGCAACAATTTGTTTCTTCCTAATGTTTTTCATTGGTAACTGCTATTTTAGTATTTTTCTTTATAATAAATTAAAAATACATAAAAATAAAGGGTAATTTTCATTAAATTTGTAACAAAGTAGAAAATAATATAAGATTAAAGTTCTTTTTTTTAATCATTTGGAGCATACTAGAGGGATAACAATTGGACACTCTTACTTTATTACTTCCTTTTAATACTCCTTATAGATTTGAGTAAATAATATATCGAACGTCTTTCTCCATTTTCAGCATGAAAAATAATCTCTTTGTGGAATTATTTTCTATTTTTTATTTTTTAATATCAATATTCTTAATAATGTCATAATCACATATACTATCTTTCAAAAGTTAGGCACTTTAGTTAAATTAATAAAGTAGAGGAGAGAAGTTAATCTTATTAAATAACCTGGTAGGTCTTTGTAACTAACAAAACTTAGAAGCTGAAATCGCGCTATAAATTTGATGGTTTCTCCTCGAGTCTTTACTGAAACTTGTATCTAGTCATATCTTGTTGCATAATCATGGCAAGAATGACCTCTCAAATAAAAAATAAATCCGAAAAGAAATTTCACAAAGATAAGCGTGCTGAGAAGGTAGCGCTTTCCAATAAGCAAAAAGCTCTTAGTAAAAGAGCTATGGATCTTTCCATCTTATGTGGAATCGATATAGCAATAATAATTTTTTCAATTACTGCTGAACCGTTTATGTTTGGCAATCCAAACGTAGAATCGGTTGTCGAGCGATTTTTCCAAGCAAAGCAACCATTTTACCGCATGTTAAGCCGTAAGACAACACATGAAAAGGCTGGATGTGGTGACGAAAATGATACAATGAAAAAGAAGAAAAAGAAGGCAATATATGAGAAGGAAAATGGAGAATATACATTGAAAATTTTCAACCCAACTAATTTGGAAAGACTTGAGAAACTGAAGCAAGAGATTGATGAACTTGAAAGAGATTTGACTGAGAAAATTGATGAGGTACGATCAAAGATAGGTGTAACTGATCCAAAATTTGTACCTGAAATGAATTCAACAATGTCTTCAGCCATGCCATCCAATTAGTTGCGGCTTTAAATAGAAATTTCGATATAATGAATCTAAATAAAGTTTACTATGTTTCTTTTTAATGATGATGTGTCGTAAGAAATGAATTTATTATTGTTCATTATTCATTGTTCATATTTTATTTCCTTACAATATATATGGCTTTCCTATATTTGTCTTCTTTACACATTTTTCTTATCCCCACACACAAAAGGACAGTCCGGTGCACGAAGTATTCTGCGTTTACATAGGGTCTAGGAAAGGATCGGACACCCAAGGGGTGTGATGTAGGTAATCTCTCTCGGCACAAGCATCGGTGGGTTGATTCATCATTCGAACTTGTAATTTATAGGTTACCCGGAGATAACTTTCACATCTCCACATACATCTGCTATAAATCAAATGTAACTAACGGAGTTATTATACATTTCAAATTTAGGTGATGGTATTAGGCCTCATTTGTTTTCACTTAATGGAGGTCTAAATCTTAATAATTCAGATCTCAGTCCTTAAGTGCATATGTTTTTAGATCTAAATCTTAATAATTCATATCTTAACCATGTAGGGACCCTAATTTCCTTCTGTAGGAAGTCCTGACGGCACCTAGTCTCTAAGACTAGGTAAACATAACAAGTATGCGGAATAACTGAAATATTAAGCTAAAACTCAAGACATCAACAACCGTAATGATTAAAATCTGCAACTGAAAATATAAACAACTTTCAAAACTCGGTAGATATAAGTCACAAGCTCTAAAGAGAAATACTAAATATCCCTATAGAGCAGAGTCTAATGAGGATAAAGAAACAACATAATAAAGATAAAGGGGGACTCCAAGGTCTACGGACGCTGGCACATGTACCTTGTAGTCTCCATGTACGGACTAGCTCACTGATACCTGGTCTAGTAGGCAGTACCTGGATCTACATAAAAGCTGTACAGAAACGTAGTATGAGTACACCACAATGATCCTAATAAGTGTCAGGCCTAACCTTGGTAGAGTAGTGACGAGGTCAGATCAGGGCCCTACTGGAAATAATAATAAACAAGGCAGAACATAAAATAATATAATGAAATGACAGAGAAGTGAAACAATGAGAATTTACGGAAGGTAATAACACAGAATCAAAGAAATACAAATACAACATGAAAGAAAGGCAAAAACCTTACAAGTTAAGGAAAAACAACAACAACCAATACAACAAATAAAGGAAATCAATAGGGGCACTCCCGAGATACCGCCTCGTAGTCCCAAAAGTAAATAAATCAAAATCTTTCCTTATATCACCACGAGAGCCTTTATATTTTGTACGAAAATTATTTTTCCGAAATACCATCCCGCGTTTTAACCAACCTTATCACACCACATGACTTCTAGTAGTTCCCCTACTAGCCACGCGTATCAAGCCTACCTTATCTCACATCATGCGTTTCAACACCCAGACCTTATACCACTGCATGCGTATCAATAATCACAATGACACGAAAGAAACCTCGTGCAAACAATAACAACCGTACGGTAGACACCTCGTACAACAATAACAACCGCGCCGAAGAAACCTCGTGTAATAATAACAACCGTGCCAAAGAAACCTCGTGCAACAACCAAACAATCATCTCAACAATAATCACGAAAACCAAAACATAACAATTGAAATAACGATATTTCAAGGATAGCAATTTCAAATAATGAATCCCACAGTTAAATAAGGAATATAGAATCAAGAAAGCAAGTAATTTGACTAAGAATGTAGTACAAGCTGCAAATAAGAGATAAGACAAGTAGACTGGTGAAATTAGGCTAAACATGATGACTATACATGCTAAAGTAACTCAGTTAAGGCATAAAAAGGAAACTATTTAGATAAAATCGGAATTTCAACATTTAGCCCGTGTACGCACTCATCACCTCGCGTACACGGCCCTCTCATATCAGAAATTGTCACAACAATACCAAATCCTAATGGGAGATTTTCCCCACACAAGGTTAGACAAGTCACTTACCTCAAACCACGCTCAATCAATCAATTAGAAGGCCTTTCCCTCGACTTTCCGACTCTGAACGGCTCAAACATAGCCAAAACAATTACATACTATAAATATAACTATAGAAAACTAATCTAAATAATGCAATTATGATTTTAGCAAGAATTGAAAAAATCACCCCAAAAAGTCGACTCGGGCCCACGTCTCCGAACCCGACCAAAATTATAAAAGTCAAACACCCATTCGATATCAAGTCCAACCATACAAGAATTTCTTACCCTAATGATTTCCTTGAAAATCTCTCAAACAATAGCCACAAACCGAGCTCTTTAGGTTCAAAATTTAAAGTGAGATCAAACCCTCGAAATTAGGCCTTTTCTGCCTAGTGAATTCGCATATGCGAACCCACAGCCGCATCTGTGGCTCTGCACTTGCGGAATTTCCATCGCAGGTGCGGTTCTCACTTAGCCCAGCAACCTTCGCTTCTACGGACCAAAATGCGCATATGCGTTCTCGCTTCTACGGAAGGGGCTCCGCTTCTGCAACACCAGGCCTAGCTAGCCTTTCCGCTTCCGCGCTTTCTTAATCACCCCTGCGAGTCAGCCTCTGCGGAACTCTGACCACATCTGTGGCCCTAGCTGGGTAGGGCACAATTCGCTTCTACGATTGAAACCCGCATTTGCGAGTCCGCACCTGTGGCCAATTCCTCCGCAGGTACGATGACACCAGAAGGCTGGAACTTCAGCAATTGCATAAGTCCAAAAATGATCTGATATCGATCCGAATCGCCCCCGAGGCCCCCGTGACCTCCACCAATTATAGCAACAAGTCCTAAAACAAAATACGAACTTGGTCGAGGCATCAAATCACATCAAACAACATCAAAACCACGAGTTGCGCATCGATTCAAGCTTAATGAACTTTTAACTTCCACATCCGATGTCGAAACCTATCAAATCAAGTCCGATTGACCTCAAATTTTGTACATAAGTCATAATTAATATTACGGACCTACTCCAACTTCCAGAATCAGAATCCGACCCTGATATCAAAAAGTCCACTCCCGGTCAAACCTTCCAAAATCTTTCAATTTTCCAACTTTCTCCAATTAACGTCAAAATGACCTACGGACCTCCAAATCAACATCCGGGCATGCTTCGAAGACCAAAATCACCATACGGAGCTATTGGAACTTTCAAAACTCCATTCCGGAGTCTTCTTCACATAATTTGAACTACGGTCGACTCCTATGACTTTAACTTTCAATTTAGGGACTATATGTCCCATTCCACTCTGAAACTCTCCCGAACTCGACACCAAGAACCCCGGCAAGTCAAGTAACCACAAAATGAGATAGAGGGAGCAATAAATAGGGGATCAGAGCTAGCACTATCAATACGACCTGCCGATTCATTATAACATCTCCCTCTTAAAATAAACGTTCATCCTCGAACGAGTATAGAGACATACCTGAAGTGGTAAAAAGATGAGGATAACGGGTACACATATCATGATCAGTATCGTACGTCGTCTCCTCGACTGGATGACCCCTCCATTGAACCTTCACTGAAGCGATGTTCTTCGACCTCAACTTTCGAACCTGCCTGTCCAAAATGGCCATCGGCTCCTCAACATTTGATAGATCCTTGTCCAGCTAGACTGAGCTGAAGTCTAACACATGAGACGGATCACCGTGACACTTTCGGAGCATGGAAACATAGAACACTGGATGAACTGCAGAGAGACTAGGTGGTAGTGCAAATCTGTAAGCCACCTCTCCAACCCTCTCCAAAATCTCAAAAGGCCTGATATACCTAGGGCTTAACTTGTCCTTCCTCCCGAACCTCATAACACTCTTCATGGGTGACACATGGAGCAAGAACCTCTCCCCAACCATGAATGCGATGTCGCGAACCTTCCGATCCGCATAACTCTTCTACCTGGAATGGGTTGTACGAAATTGATTCTGAATCAATTTAACCTTTTTCAAGGTATCCTGAACCAAGTCTGTACCCAATAGTTTTTCCTCACCCAGCTCGAACCAACCCACCAGAGACCGGCACCTCCTACCATGCAAAGCCTTATACAGGGCCATCTGAATGCTCGATTGATAACTATTGTTGTAGGCAAACTCCGCAAGTGGAAAGAACTGATCCCAAGCACCCCCAAAATACATCACGCACCCACGAAGCATATCTTTCAATATCTAAATAGTGCGCTCGGACTGTCAGTCCGTCCGTCTGAGGATGAAATGTTGTACTCAACTCCACCCGAGTACCCAACTCATGTTGCACAGCTCTCCAAAACCGCGATATAAACTGCGTACCCCGGTCAGAGATGATAGATACCGGCATGCCATGAAGCCTGATAATCTCGCGAATGTAAACCTGAGCCAGTTGCTCCGAAGAGTAAGTAGTAACCACAGGAATGAAATGAGCTGACTTGGTCAATCTATCCACAATCAGCCAAACTACATCGAACTTCCCCTGATTCTGTGGGAGCCCAACAACAAAATCCATAGTGATCTGCTCCAATTTCCACTACAGAATCTCTAGCTTCTGAAGCAATCCACCTGGTTGCTGATGCTCATACTTCACTTGTTGACAATTTAGGCACCAAGCTATATATTCCACTATGTCCTTCATTCTCCTCCACCAATAATGTTGCCTCAGGTACTGATACATCTCTATGGCTCCTCGATAAATGGAGTACCGCAAACTGTGAGCCTCTTAGAGAATCAACTCACGCAAACCATCTACATTGGGCACACATAGCCTGCCCTGCATCCGCAATACACCGTCCTCTCCAATAGTGACCTCCTTGGCATCGCCGTGCTGAACCATGTCCTTAAGGACAAGGATATAGGGGTCATCACATTGACACTCTCTAATACGATCAAAGAGAATACTGAGAAACCACACAAGCCAAAACTCGACTCAGCTCGGCTCGGCTCGGCTTGGAAATATCCAATCTAACAAATTGGTTGGACAGGGCCTGAACATCCAAAGCTAAAGGCCTCTCTGCTACCGGTAGATATGCTAAGCTACCCAAACTCTCCACCTTGCGACTCAAGACATCAGCCACCACATTGGCCTTCCAGGGATGATATAGAATGGTGATATCATAGTCCTTAAGCAACTCCAACCACCTCTGCTGCCGCAAGTTAAGATCCTTCTATTTAAACAAATGTTGTAGACTCCGGAGAACAGTGTAGACCTCACAAGGGACACCGTACAAATAGTGCCATCGGATCTTCAAGGCATGAATAATAGCTGATAACTTAAACTCATGAACATGATAGTTCTTCTCTTACAACTTCAGATGTCTAGATGCGTAGGCAATCACCCTACCGTCCTGCATCAACACTATGCCGAGACCAATGCATGATGCATCACAATACACCGTATAGGACCCCGAACCAATAGGCGACACCAACACTGGGTTGTATTCAAAGAAGTATTGAGCTTTTGAAAGCTCTCCTCACACTCCTCGGTCCACCTGAACAAAGTACCCTTTCGGGCTAGCCTGGTGATAGGTGCTGCAATAGACGAGAAACCCTCTATAAATTAACGGTAATGCCCCACCAAGCCAAGAAAACTCCGGATCTCCATAGCTGAGTACGGTCTGGGCCAACTCTGCACTGCTACAATCTTCTTCGGATCTACCTTGAGCCCCTCAATCGATACTGCATGACCCAAAATTACAACTGAATCTAGCCAGAATTCACACTTCAAAAATTTTGTATATAACTTCTTTTTTCTCAAGGTCTGAAGCATAGTCCTCAGGTGCTGCTCATGGTCCTCTCGGCTCCGGGAGTATACTAGAATGTCGTCAATAAACACAATGACGAACGAGTCAAGATAGGGCTGAAATACACTGTTTATCAAGTTCATGAATGTTGCTGGGGCATTGGTCAGCCCAAAAGACATCACAAGGAACTCGTAATGACCATACCGAGTCCTAAATCTTAAACTGATGATAGCCTGAATGCAAGTCAAGCTTAGAGAACACTCTGGCACCCCGAAGCTGATCAAATAGGTCATCAATACGGGGCAATGGATACATGTTCTTCAATGTAACCTTGTTCAACTATCAATAATCAATACACATTCGCATAGAACCATCTTTCTTTTATACAAATAAGACTGGAGCACCCTAAGGCGACACACTGAGCCGAATGAAGCCCTTATCGAGAAACTCTTGCAACTGTTCATTTAACTCTTTCAACTATGTTGGGGCCATACGATAGGGTGGAATAGAAATGAGTTGAGTACCCGGTAACAAGTCAATACCAAAGTCGATATCCCTATCGGGCGGCATTCCCAGAAGATCCACCGGGAATACGTCTAGATAATCCCTCACTACCGGAACTGACTCGACAGTAGGAGTATCAACACTAACATCCCTTACATATACCAGATAAGCATCACACCCATTCTCAACCATCCGCTGAGCCTTTATAAATGAGACAACCCTACTAGGGATATAATCTAAAGTACATCTCCACTCTAGTCGTGGTAGACCTGGAATAGCCAACGTCACCGTCTTGGCGTGACAATCAAGAATAGCATGATAGGGCGACAGCCAGTCCATGCCCAAGATAACATCAAAATCCACTATACCGAGCAACAATAAATCGACTTTGGTCTCAAAACCACTAAGAACAACCAAACACAACTGATACTCATGGTCAACAACAATAAAATGTCCCACGGGTTTAGACACATAGACAGAAGAACTCAAAAAATAATGGGATACACCCAAATTCGGAGCAAAATAAGATGATACATAGGAAAGTGGAACTTGGATCAAATAAGACTGATGCATCTCTATGACAGACTGGAACAATACTTATGATGACAGAGTCGGATGCAACTACCTCCGTCCTAGAAGGAAGGGCATAATATTTGGCCTGGCCTTCCTCTCTAGGGTAACCTCTACCTGCTCGACCTCTACCTCTAGCTGGTTGTGCAGGTAGGGTGGCAAATGGTGCGGCAACCATGGACTGAGAAGCCTGAAGTCCCGGTGGAATATGCGGAGCCTGAGTAATCTGTGGAGCTGCACCCCTTCTGAGTCTGGGGCAATCCCTTACCACATGACGGGTGTCACCACACTCAAAACAAGCTCTCAAAGACTGTGGATGGCTCGGGTATGATCGACTGGACTGGCCACTGAAAGCACCCCGTGTAGGAGGTGCACTAGACAATGGTGGTGCATAATAGGGATCCTGAGGCCTAGGAGTAGCCGGAATACCGCTGAAAGCTGGAAGTGCTGAATGAATAGGGAGAACCACATAGCCCCTACCATGACGAGCTGAACTAGGGCACGGGTACCACTGTATGTGCCAGACTCTCGAGACCTCTTGGACTCTCTCTCCTCTCTATCCCGAGAAAGCATACCTTCCAATCTCCTAGAAATCCCCATTACCTGCTGGTATGCGATGTCCATATCCAACTCCGGGGCCATGCTAAATCTAATATTGGGGTTGAGCCTCTCGATAAATCGATGAATCCGCTCTCGAACAATAGCAACCAAGGCTGGTGCATGCCTAGCCAAATCACTGAATTGTACTGCATACTCCGAAATTATCATAGAACCCTAGTGCAACTGCTCAAACTCTGTGCGCTATGCATCTCTGAGACTTTGAGGGACATACTCCCTCAAGAACATATTTGAGAACAGAGTCCAAGTGAGTGAAGATGCCTCAGCCTGACTACCTAACTCATATGCTCGCCACCACTGATAGGCCACTCCTCTAAGCTGGAACGTAGTGAACCCCACTAGACACCGCAACACCCATAGTACGGAGGATACAGTGGCACTCCTTAAGAAAACCCTAGGCATCCTCTGACGCCAAACCACTGAAAATAGGAGGGTGGTACTTCTTGTACCTCTTGAACATGCCTGCTCCTCCTCAGAAACTGCTGCCTTAACCTCGGGCTGAACGGGGGCTATTGGCTGCATTGGTATGACCTCTGGAACCTGGTCGACCTGGACCTGCTTCTTTGGGGTACGGGCGGCGGGAGTCTGTGCTCCTCCTCCAACCTGAGATGTGAAAGGAGCAAGTGGTATCAACCCTGCCTGAGCCAAAGTGCTAAACATGCTTAGAAACTGGGCAAGAGTCTCCTGTATGGCTGATATAGTTACAGGCGTCCTAGGTGGTTGTCCTCTAATTGGAGCTATTGGTGGCTCCTCTGTAATAGCTCGTGCGGGTGCTCTGGCTGCACTACGTGGACGTCCTTGTCCTCTACCCCGGCCCCAACCCTGGCCTCTTGTGGCTCTAGCAAGGCGCGCGGGTGTCTAGTCATCTGATCCAGCTATATGTGTCCTCACAATCTGTGAGAGAATAGAAAGACAGAAATTTAGAATTCGAAGTCAAAAGTTTTGCACGATAAAAAATCAAGGAAGTGAAGCTTTTCCTAACATTTCCATAGCCTCCCGAAGATAAGTACATATGCCTCTGTACTGATCCGCGAGACTCTACTAAACCTGCTTGTGACTCATAACACCTATGAACCTAGAGCTCTGATACCAACTTATCACGTCCCCAATTTTCCTCCGTAGAAAGTAGTTACGGCACCTAGTCTCTAAGACTAGGTAAGCATAACAAGTATGCGGAATAACTGAAATATTAAGCTAAAACTAAATACATCAACAACTGTAATGAATAAAATTTGCAACTTCAAATATAAACAACTCCCAAAAACCCGGTAAATATAAGTCACAAGTTCTAAAGAGAAATGTGATGACCCAAAATGTCATCTTTAAATTTAATAATTAATTTCGTGATCTAAGACCTTGAAAAGTACTATTTATCATTCCTTGACTTGCGTGCGCAGTCCGTAAAATTTTCCAAAAAGTTTTTATGTGAAACAAAATGGAGTAAAATGTGAATTAGAGCTTTAAAACTCAATTGAGTTGACTTTGGTCAAAATTTTTAGCAAACGGACTCGGATTTGTGTTTTGACAGTTTCGGTAGCTCCGTATCTTGATTTGGGACTTGAGCGTATGCCCGGAATCAAATTTCGAGTTCTCTAGCCCGAGATATGGAATTTCAATAAAAACTTAAAAGTTTAAGTTCAAATAGTGTCCGGATGTCGAATTCTATGCAAACGACCTCGGAATAGAATTTTGATGATTCCAACATCTCTATATGGTGATTTTGGACTTAGGAGCATGATCGGAATTTTATTTGGAAGTCCGTAGTGAAATTAGGCTTGAAATGGCTAAAACAAGAAGTTAAGTTTGGAAGTTTGACCGGGGAGTTGACTTTTTGATACCGGAGTTGTAATACAGTTCCAAAAATATTCATAGCTCCGCTATGTCATTTATGACTTGTGTGCAAAATTCGAGGTCAATCGGACTTGATTTGACAGGTTTCGACATCGAAAGTAGAAGTTGGAAACTTTAAATTTTATTAATCTTGAATTAGAGCATAATTCGTGGTTTTAGCATTGTTTTATGTGATTTGATGTTTAAAATAAGTTCGTATGATGTTTTAGGACTTGTTGGTATATTTGGTTGAGGTTCCGAGGGCCTCGGGTGAGTTTCGGATGGTTAACAGATCAAATGTTAGACTTAAAAAGTTGCTGCAATTCTTTTCTCTTCTAGTGGAAATTTCTGGGCTATGATCGAGCCCAGATATCGAGCCCAGGGCCGACGTCCAGGGTCGAAGCCAGGGACAAGGATCAAGATCGAGCCCGGCTCGAGGTCCATGATCGATGCCAGGCTCGAGGGCCACGATTGAAGGCCCAGGCTCAATGCCATGATCGATGGCATGATCGAAGACCTAGGCTCGATGCCATGATCAATGGCATGATCGAAGGCCCAGGCTCGATCCCATGATTGAAGGCCCAGGCTAGAGGGCCATGATCGAGGCCCAAGCTCGAGGGCCATGATCGAAGCCACGATCGAGGCCCAGTTCTGAAGGCTGCCTGGGCAGATCTACAAAGGAGGAAATTTCGTCTCATTTGCCGTTTTTGACAAACTTGAGCTTGAGCTTGAGCAGAGGCGACTTTTGATAGATTTTGAAGGAAAAATATTAGGGTAAGTGATTCCAATTCGGATTTGGTCTATATACACAAATATATCATTGTTTTCACCATTTAATTAGTGTTTTGAGATTGAAATTTGGAAACTTTTTAGAAATCTCATAGAAACGAATTTTTGAGATTTCGGTATCGATTCAGAGTCGGATTGAAATTTGCATGGTTAGACTAGTAATTGAATGGGTTGTCAGATTTCGTAACTTTTGCCGGATTCCGAGACAAGGCCCCACTGATGAATTTTTAATTAATTTCGGAATTTTTATTGAAAATGTAGTATTTTCTTATAGAATTGATTCCTATAAATTTTAGTGATTGTATCGAATTACTTTTGGTTAGATTCAAGCCAATCAAAGTTGGATAATCGAGGAAAGGGCCTTCTAGTGGATTAAATTGGAGCAAATTGAGGTAAGTCTCTTGTCTAATCTTGTAAGGGGGAAATTACCCAATAGGTAATTAAAGTTATAATTGTTGTTAATTGTGGGGGCTATGTACGCACGATGTGATGAGAGTCCGTGCGTAGCTACTATAAATACTAAAGTCCGGGTAGTTTAGGACTCAAAGCATGAATTACTTG
>AWOL01S0003631.1:0-52543 GCA_000715115.1 Nicotiana otophora
ACGTATACCTATTCAGTTTATTAGACCAGTAAGTATCAAGACTAACCTCGGTGGAGTAGTGACGAGAAACAGTCAAGACACCCACTGGTCTAATAAACTGAATAGGTATACGTATATGAACAACAGAAGTATGATGTCTACATAAAGACTATGCAATATGGCTCACAATATAGTAATGGAAATAAGGAAGGAAACAACAAGTATCATTGGAATATCAAGAATATGACACAAACAAAGTGAATGGAACACAATCTAGATCCGGAATCACAAATACTGCAAGGACAAGTAATAACTCAGCAACTACAATCGTTTTTACATCAGGTTTTAGTCAACAACTCCACGAGGTACCTAACCTCGGACAAATCACAACTAACGGGTCTCAATACCTGAACCCTAACACTTGGCATCCTATGCCCTCATAACACCTCATAACTGCACGGACGACTCACGTGCCAATAGAGTCATTTTCACATACAAGGCAAGTAAACTAGGGTGAGCATCTATGCTCAACAATATCAAGAACACCTCCTATCCGATAAGAGTGCTTAACTACGTGTATGCTTGTGCAAGTGTCCTACCATAGTCCATATCAGCAAATAAGCATAAGGAAAAAGAACGGATAGCACTTAGAATATTTTCTCACATCTTTCATAAGCTAAATCTCACATAGGTACGTATACCACTACACAAATAACAACAACAATAATGCCCCAGGCCACAAATTAATTCCTGACACTGCCCACCTTGTCTCACCATGTGTGCATTAATAAAGTAAGTGCCTGCCTTGTCTCACCACACGTGCATAACAATGTTCCCACCTTGTCTCACCACATGCGCACCCCCCCCACACACACACATGCATATATATATATATATATATATATATATATCCCCCCTAGTCACTCCGCATATGCAAATATCAATAGTAATAATAGCACGGCAGAAACCTCATGCATCACAATAATAACAATCGCACGGCAGAAACCTAGTGCATCACCACAACAAGTACAACACAATAATGGCAATAATACAAAGTACGGCAAGTAAATCCACTAAAGAACTTTAAATCACAAGAAATAACCACAGTAAAGAATGTTAGGCGTAAACAGAACAACTCAACAAGGGAAAAAATAATATGTAGCAACGATCCCACAATATACATTTCAACAATAGGGAAGCTAACACGAGTCAGATAATTCCAAATAAAACAAGTCGACTAAGATATAGGATATCTAAACTTCTTTTAAGGTTGAGAAATTACGAATGATATTCAACAATCAATTAAGGATAAGCAGCGTAAGGATAATCATAACCTCAATTAAGACTGAACAATTAAAGAAAAAGATAATAATAATTCCAAATAAAACAAGTCGACTAAGATATAGGATATCTAAACTTCTTTTAAGGTTGAGAAATTACGAATGATATTCAACAATCAATTAAGGATAAGCAGCGTAAGGATAATCATAACCTCAATTAAGACTGAACAATTAAAGAAAAAGATAATAATAATTCCAAATAAAGATAAGCAGATATGAAAAGACAGCATGACAATAGAAGAGGTAAAATCTTCAGTTAAGTCAAATAAAAGTGAATCCTAAAGCAATTAATTTTAATTAAAGCATGTAGAGGTGAAACTAATAAATAGGAACTTAATCATATCAAGAGCAACTTCATACTCGGTGAATATAAGGACCTACGAATCCTAAAAGGCCAACTTTTCACAAATATGTCCGAGCACGCACTCGTCACTTCACTTACATAGACTACTATCAACATAGAAGACTCAAATCCTAAGGGAAAAATTTCCCACACAAGGTTAGAGAAGATACTTACCTCGAACGAAGCTCAATCAGTCCATAAGAATGCCCTTTTCTCAATTATCCAACTTCGAATGGTCCAAATCTAGCTAAACACAATTTCATATCATGAATACAACCATAATAGACTCATCTAATTAATAAAATCAATATTTTACAAAAATTCCAAAATTCGTCCTAACAAGTCGACTCGGGGCAACGTCTCAGAATCGGGTAAAACTCACAACATACGAACACCCATTCACTCACGAGTTCAACCATATAAGAATTACTCAAATTCGACCACAAATCCCCTTCCAAAACTCAAAATCTTTATTGAAGAAATTCTTCCAATTTTTCCCAATTTCAACCCCAAAAATTCAAAATTAAAGAGGAAATTAATGATAGATTAATGGAGTGTAGAGTCATTACCCAATCGATATCTCTAAAACTCCCTCAAAATCTCGTCCAAATCCAAGCTCCCAACTCATGTTTTTGATAAAATGGAAACACCCCCATTTTGGAAACAATTTAAGTCTGCCCAAGTCTTTAAGCATCGCGAATGCGGAGAAAGGCTCGGATTCGCGAAGAACAAAAATGAAGGCTTCCAGAAAACCCATTACGAACGCGAGCAAAGGGACGCAAACGCGAAGCACAAAGGACAGGAACCTACGCGAACGCGAAGAGGACACGCGAACGCGAAGAGGACCCACGAACGCGAAGAGTAAATGATCACCGACACTTAGGGCCTAGTTCCTACTACGCGAACGAGGAAGGAAGGATGAGAACGCAAAAAAGCAAAAAGGCAGACCTTTGCGAATGTGAAAGCTTGAACGCGAACGCGAACGTGAAGAGGAAATATTTGGAGGGCTAGAAGAATACTACGCCGACGCGAAAGGCACTTCGCAATCGCGAAGAAAAACATCTGATGACCGAACATAGCAGTTCAAAATAGGAGAAAATGACTTGTGGCCCATCCGAAACACATCTGAGGCCCCTGGGACCCTGTCTAAACAAACAAACTAGTTCCATAACCTAACAACGACTTGCTCGAGGTCTCAAATCACATCAAACAATGTCGAAACTACGAATCACACCATGAATCGAACTTAAAACTCGTGCTGAAACCTATCAAATCAACCCGGAATGACATCAAATTTTGCAAGCAAGTCCCAAATAATATAACGGAGGTGTTCCAACTCTCGGAATTGTATTCTGACCCTGATACATTGATCGACTGTTGTATTCATATTTTATCAGGTGGCACGAAAGAATTTTAGAAGTATTCTTCATGGGATGATCGTGTATGAGTGATGTGATAGATATTCGGGCGATGGAGATGGAATAAAAAATGGTGATTCGTGTGTTCTATGGATTTGGAGATTATTTCATGGTTGTGGACTATGAAGTCATGGCCGAAGCTAGCCAGATGATAGTATATGTTATGATTCAGTCATTGTGCGCTTTCGGAGGGTTACTTATTGATTGATGGGTGACCAGAGTTGATTTGGGGATCCATTGCTAGGCTCAATTAGGATGTGTATTCTACACCAAACCGGATTGGTTGGCTCCATACTGCTATTGTTGAGGGATGTGCCATTCGGTTGTTGTTTAGCTTATTCATGTTTTGAGATGATCTGTGAGTTATTCTTCTATGCTACGAGGAGTTGTGATTTGTTGTTTATATGCACATATGGTGTGGTTCTATTGGGCCCTTATAGTGGAATTTGAGGAAGAAGAGTATTGGTTATTGCTTGGTTGACGGAGTATTGGTTATGTTCTTTCGGGTTTTGTGTGGCATTGTGTCATTTGCTTATTCGTGGTTATGGTAATGCACTTGGAGTACTTGATGTCGAATTGTGCATGGTTATTGATTTTTAGCAGGGTGGCTTGAGGTATTTCATATGTACCAGTATTTGGATAGGGTCACGCAATGCCGCGGAGTTATGTTAAGATCTGATCCTTTATGTTAGATTCTTGTGTTTTGATTCTACGGTGTGTGATATGTTCTTAGCATTTCATTGTGGTGGTACTTATTGAGCTTGTGGGACAGTTCTTCCATCTAAATCAGTTTTCAATGATTTGAGTGTATTTAGAAGGTTGCTTATTGGTGCACGGATTGCACGGGTTGTGGCTTTATATTGTATTGATGTGTCATGTCACTAGAGTGGTCATGTTGGATGAGATGAAGTCATTGGACCTAGAATGGATGCTATCATTGGAACTATTGGTCTGATGAATGGTTATGAATTCTGCATGTTTCTTTCATCATCGGCAGTGTACGAAGGTTTTAGAGCGAGGCTTTATTTAATATGAGGTATATTACCGGTATTGTGGGGTTGTTTTGAGAAGCTACTGTGATTTAAAATTTTCGCTATGAGTATTTGAGTTATGTGGTACATTATGTGAGTACATCTTGGGTTATAGATATGGCTTAATACAGATTGTTCAGACTTATACGGTATGTAGATGCGAAATTCTGATCTTATAAGAAATTTCGGATGTTGGAAATTTGTTTCAAAGGCTTGTGGGCTAGGTTGAATTGAGAAATTTCAGTTATATTGTGTTATCGGACCTGTATGGGATAGGGTGACGTGGGATCACCCCCGAGTATGTGCATGGTAAGGTTACACGGCGATTTGATGGCTTTTGCGAACAACTCTAGACACGTTCGAGGACGAACGTATGTTTAAGTGGGGGAGGATGTAACGACCCAATCGGTCGTTTTGAGCATTTGCACTTTGCTCGGTAGTTTACGGGTGTGATTAGCACCGTATGATGTATTTTGACTTGTGTGAATCGTCAGTTTTGGTTTTCAGGTATTTCAAAATCGAATTGGAAGAATGGATTTCATTGTTAAAGCTTTAAATTCGGACAGTTGACTAAGTTTGACTTTTTAGCATTTGACCCCAGATTGGAATTTTGATGGTTACGTTAGCTTCGTTGGGTGATGTTGAACTTAGGAGCACGTCCGGATTGTGATTTGGAGGTCCGTGGTTGAATTTGGCTCAAAATGGCGAAAGTTGAAATTTTGGAAAGTTTGACCGGGAGTGGACTTTTTGATATCGGGGTCGGATTCCGATTCCGGAAGTTAGAGCATATCCATAATGTCGAATGTGACTTGTGTGCAAAATTTGAGGTCAATCGGATGTGATTTGATAGGTTTCGGCATCGGTTGTGTAAGTTAAAGTTTCAAAGTTCATTGAATCCTAATTGAGGTGTGATTAGTCGTTTCAATGTCATTTTGTGTGTTTTGAGGCCTCAAGTAGGTCCGTGTTATGTTGTTGGACTTGCGGTATATTCGGACGGGTTCCCGAGGGGCTCAAGCATGTTTTGAATTATTTTCGGACTATTTTCCTCCATTTTGGCCTTGCTGGTGTGTTCTGGTTTTCTGGTGTGTGGATTGCTCTTCGCGATCACGGATCAGTAGATACGATCGCGTAAAGGGAAAATAGAGCTGGGTTGTTTCTTATTCGCGGTCGCGATTGGTCAGAAGCAATCGCATAGCTTTGTGTTGAAGACTGTCCGCATTCGCATATGAGGAAATGCGATCGCGAAGTGTTGAGGTTTGGCAGCTGGAGCTGGAGGCCTTCTTCATCGTGTTCGCGTAGTTGCAGATGCGTTCGTGAAGGTCTGAGCCAACTGTGAGTCGCGTTCATGAGGTGTTTACTGTGAACGGGAAGTGTATTATGGTGGAAGATTATTTTATTCATCGCGAACGCGATGGTTTTCCCGTGTTTGCATAAGAGAAATGCTTTGGCAGATTATAAAGTACTCTATTTCGAGGGTTTCGGCCATTTTTGCATTTTGGGAGCTATGGAGCTCGGATTGAGACGATTGTTGAAGAAAATTTCACCATATGAATTGGGGTAAATGTTCTCTACTCGGTTGTGGTTATATTTCATGAATCTACCTTCGTTTTTGGTAATTAGATTGTGAATGTTAAAGAGGAAATTGGGGGTTTTGGCCTAAAGTTTCATAATAAGAATATTTGAGTTTAGAACATCGAATTGGAGTCGAATTTGAGTGAAACTAGTATGGTTGGACTCGTAATTGAATGGGTTGTTGGATTTTGTAAATTTTGTCGGGTTTCGAGGTGCGGGCCTGGGTTGGGCTTTTGGCCGATTTTGGGCTTTTGATTTAAGATTTGATCTTTTTCTATCGGGATTGGTTCCTTTAGCATTGTTTGATGTATTTGAGTTATTTTTGGTTAGTTTCGAGCCGTTCGAAGTTCGAAACGCGTGGGATGAAATTTTGGAGCATCGCTTGGCTTGCTCGGTGTTGGAATTGGTTTATTCGAGGTAAGCAACTCTTCTAATCTTAGTGCTAAGGGTATGAAACCCCGAAATATGTGTTATGTGATTTGTATTGAGGTGACGCACATGCTAGGTGATGGGCGTGTGGGCATGCACCATGTGAATTGAGACTTTGTTGTTCCCATGGCACTGTTTAGTGGTCCTACTTTGTTGATATCCGTGTTTTCACCTTGTGATAAAGTAGTTAAACTGCCAATCATGCTAGTTATCATGTTTAAGCATTATGCTGATACTACTTGGACCCATAGTGGTTGTCTCTTACTGTCATCTCACTGATTTCATTGATATTTCATACTCAGTCATATGCATGTATTCATACCATATCTCAGTCTCAGATATTATTTATTGATACATCATATCATTGTTGTCGGGCTAGTTTCATGACATTGTGAGCCCGTGAGTGAGACTGGAGATATTGATGACTGAGTGAGGCCGAGGGCCAGAGTGAGAGTGACATTTTGGGATCGGACTGCATGCCGCAGCATATTATATTGATTATATTTTATATGGATCGGGTTGCATTCCGCAACGAGCCTTCGGGCTATATATATATATATATATATATATATATATATATTATTGGATCGGGTTGCACGCCGCAACAATATTGGATTGGGTTGCATGCCACAACAATATTGGATTGGGCTGCATGCCACATCAATATAGCACTTGGGCTGAAGGATCCCCTCCGGAGTCTGCACACTCCTAGTGAGCGCAGTCGTCTATATATATGTGGATCGGGTTGCACGCCACAATAGGCCTTATGGTCATATATGGATTGGGTTGCACGTGCAGCAGGTATTGTACATCGCTGAGTGATTGAGTGTAATGAGCATTGAGAATAGTGAGAGAGAATGCGATACATTGAGGTTGAGTACTCTGAGAGTGTGAGTACATGAGCTCATCATCGAGATGCATTGCATTTAACATGCGTACTTGTGATACATGCATATAGGTGCATTTCCTTCTGCTACCCACTTGTGGGGACATTTATTATTTTACATGTATCTTGACATGTAGGCATAATGCTATCTGAAAATGAGACATATTACTTATTATTGAAAGAAGTTTTGGGAAAAATCACAGTTTTCAAACTTACTCGTATTTTGGCTTTTTCGGTAAAAGATTTGGGTTTTCACTGAGGTACTTGAAAAGAAATGCCTATTTTTCTGGAAATGTGAATAAACTGAGCCTTTTATTTCTAAGATACTCTTTTATTACTTGTACTATACTGTTATGTTTAGTTGTGCAAGATTGGTGTTGGACCCGACCTTCGTGTTAGCTCGTCACTACTTTTAACCTAAGGTTAGGTTTGTTACTTATTAAGTACGTGGGGTGGGTTGTACTCATACTACACTTCTGCACCTTGCATGCAGATGTTGGCTGCTGATGTTGCTGTGTTCGATGGGAGCTGGATTGAAGATGTACCTGCGTCCCGGCTATAGTTGACTCTTGTTCGTGTACTATTCAAACAGACTATGTATTTATTTCATTTTCGCTTTGTAAACTCCATTCTTAGAAGCTCATGATTTGTACTACCAGTTCTTGGGAAATGTATTAGATTCAGATATTTCTTTACTTAATTGCTTTATTAATTGTTATGGGAATTGATTAATGGTTAATTGGCTTACCTAGCGGGTTGGGTTAGGTGCCATCACGACTAGTCATATTTTGGGTCGGGACAACGTATGTGCGTATCGCATTTTGGATGACCCAGGAACGTTTGGGCGCTTATTGTGGAAGGTTGGCATTTTGGAAGAATTTCATAAATTTGGGTTGAAGTGCATTTCAATGTTATTGATGTCCGCTTAGGGTTTCGAGTCTTAGAATAGCTCCGTATGGTGATTCTGGTATTAGGAGCGCGTCCGGATGTGGATTTGGAGGTCCGTATATCATTCCGGGGTCATTTGGCGAAAGATAGAAATTTAAAGGTTTTTGAGAAGTTTGACCGGTAGTGAACTTTTTGATATCGGGGTCGGATTCTGATTCCGGAAGTGGAAGTAGGTTCGTAATTTCAAATATGACTTGTATGCAAAATTTGAGATCAATCGGACGTGATTTGATAGGTTTCGGCATCGATTGTAAAAGTTGAAGTTTCAAAGTTCATTAAGTTTGAATTGGAGGGTGATTCATGTTTTGAGCGTTGTTTGATGTGATTTAAAGGCTCGCCTAAGTTTGCATGATGTTTTAGGACTTGTTGAAATATTTGGTTGGGGTCCCGGGGGCCTCGGATGAGTTTCGGATGCTTAATGGATGAAATTTTGGACTAAGGAAAATGCTAAGGAAGCTGGTATCTGGTGTAACCGCACCTGCGAGGTTTTGGCCGCAGAAGCGGCCAAGAAGGTCGCAGAAGCGGTTCTGGCGGGGGAAGGCTGGGACCGCACCTACGTACGAAGAGCCGCAGAAGTAGAGGCGCAGAAGCGCTGTCGGGCAGCAGATGCGGGAAATGTTGGGTCGAGCTTGAACCGCACCTGTGATGGAATTTCTACAGGTGCGGAGCCGCAGAAGCGGCTATTGGACCGCAGGTGCGAAGATCGGGCTGGGCAGTGTGCTTCTTTTAAAACGGGGATTTGACTCAATTTCACTTCATTTCATCCATGGGAGCCAATTTTGGATCGCCTTTGGAGTGCTATCTTCATCAACTATAATGGGGTAAGTGCTTCTTCACATTGTGAGTTAAATACATGATTTATATACGGATTTAAGCATGGAAATTAGTAAAAATTTGGGGTTTTGGTAGAAAACCTAGAAATTGGTATTTTTGAATTATGACCACGAATTTGGGCATGGAATTGAGAATAAATCATATATTTGAGTTCATAATGTTATGGATAATGTTTATCTTCGAACATTTTGAGAATTCGGGCACGTGGGCCTGAGGGTTGCTTTATCGCCTTTTCGAACGGAGTTGGAAATTTGTCGAAATTGAATTGTTATGAGTATTAGAGTATATTTTTATTGGTTTGCATATTATTTGACTAGTTTTGGAGCGACGGGCATCGGTTTGAGGTGTTAGAGGGCTTTGGAGCCGATTATGGAATTTTGGAGCGAGGCATGTCTCTTGTCTAACTCTGTGAGGGGCCAATTACCCCTAGGTGTTGTATATTGATGTGTGCTACTTGTTGTGGGGGATACGTAAGCGCGAGGTGACGAGAGCCCGTACGTAGCTACATTCATGTTATTGTCCGGGTAGGCTTAGGTTCACATCATGCTATAACGGTACTATTTGAGCAGTCTCTCGCCTATTAAATTCCTCTGTTTTACATTACTACTTGAGACAAGACTTGCTATTGTAGAGACTTCACGAGTTCATGATTAGTCACCGAATAATTTTACTACTCTTACGAAATAATTCCGCGATATATATGTTTCATTGAAAGGTTTTTGTTAAAGTAATTACAACTCACACGTTTATTCGTGAGTGGGGTCAAAGACTCGTAAAAACTTCCTATTCTAATGGGATCGGGTCGTTCGCCTCGGCAGAAATTATCTACCACACTCTCATAGGAGCGGGTCGTTCGCCTCAACAGTTTAATAGATGCATCTATGGTTCGTGTCGTTCGTCCCTCGGTAGTGCACAATTTATTATTTATGTTGGATCGGGTCGTACGCCTCGGTATTTCTATAAAAAATATCCTCTTGGAATCGTGCGTAATATTTGGCAATAAGCCAGAGTATCTGTGAGTCTTTCCCTGATTTGAAGTACAACGACCCATTTTGGTGAGGTCCACCATATATTTATATATATGCTCCGGTTGAGGAGAAAATGTGCTAACCGAGAGCTTGAGCCTATTGTAAAGAGGAGAATTATTGTCACGACCTAACTCCATGTCAGGTCGTGATGGCGTCTAGTACCGTTGTTGGACAAGCAAACAGCGAACAACTTAGAGATTTCCCATGTAGCTTTACTTATTTTAAAACATTTGGTAAATAAAGGAGTTTTAAGGCAAATAAAAGCAAATATCTAAAAGCAGTTATAACTGTTGAATTACAACCCAAAAATCAAAGTCTACTAATACGTGCCAAGATCCGGTGTCACAAGTGTGTGGGAAACTAATAGAATATATAAAAGATGACTATCCTACTATCTGAAACAAAATAGACAGATAAAAACAAAAGAAAAACTCCGGCATGTTGCTGAACAGCTTAGAATCTCGGTCCAAGATCAAGAATGCGCGTCGGACGGGTAAATAGATGCACCAGCCTCAGATCCTATACAATTAAGTACAGAAGTGTAGTATGAGTACATAAACAATATGTACCCAGTAAGTATCTCGCCTAACCTCGAAGAAGTAGTGACGAGGGGTCGACTTGACACTTACTAGGCCAATAATAATATAATGAAAGTACTATGCTAAGCATGGATATCATGAATGATACTGTCAGTTCAACAACAGGAAGAGATAAGTCCTTCTTTCATAATTATAACATAAATTTCAGTAATACTATTTAGCAACTTACATTTCAAGGCATTTAAGAAAAATAAATCATGGAGAATTTCCAAATAATTAGCATGAGCAATTATGTCGAGGTCGTACGGCCCGATCTAACGAAATATTTAAATTGTGCACTGCCGAGGGTCGAACGACGCGAACCATAGATGCATCAATATTCCCCGCTCGCGAATCATACATACGACGCGGTCAAACATAAATTTAAGGAATTACCCTACTCGCGAAGCATACATGCGATGCGGTTACACAAAGATCACATAAAATCCTATAGTACTCTCCCATTCTTTTCAAAATACGACATTCAAATGAAAACTTTTAAGATCCCATTATTTTTTCTCAATTCCAATTCCTTTTGAAACATTTAATAAGCACACTCCATTCCGCCCTTCTCAAGGCAAACAATATAGATAAAGCAATAACAATATCAACAAGGCATCTTCTCAAGGCCTACTTCCCAATTCAAGAACGCGCTTAAACCCCCAAATTTTACGCCAAACGACTCGAAGCTAGTAAAATATTACATAAACTAATAATCTATGCTCAAAATTTCATAATTCCACCATTTAAGTGATTACCCAACCTAAATTGCAAGATTCCTAAAATTCACCCCCGGACCCGCGTGCCCGGATTCCGGAAATGTTTAAAGAAAGTTGTTACCCATAACCTTAGGAACATAAATATATGATTTTTACTAAATTTCATAATGAATTTCGTGGTTAAATCTCATTTTTTATCAAAAACCTCTATTTTTATCTAAACCCATAATTTCCACTAATTTACATGTTATAACCTACCCATAAACCATGTATTTAACTCACATTTGATAGGAATTACGTACCTCAACTAGTTGATGGAAATCCCCTCTCTAACCAGCTCCAAAATCTCCCCCAAGAAGAGTAAGAAGTGAGCAAAAGTGCTCAAACCCCGATTTAAAACATCACTGCCCTTCAGTGACTTCCGCACCTGCGGTCAAATTGGCGCACCTGCGATTCCGCTTCTGCGGACAACTCGCACAAGTGCGGACCAAATCTAGACTGCCTCATCTCGCTTCTGCTCCCAGGTGATCGCACCTATGTCCACGCATCAGCGACAAACTACGTGCATCTGCGACACTGCCCGCTCCTGCGATTCCTGCCTTCGCACCTACACTTTCGCAGTTGCGGTCCTTCATCCGCTTTCGTGATGGCTGGGCAGCCTATGATGGGATGCATCTGCGATCATGGGGCTTGCACCTGCAGCAGACCAAGCGCAGGTGCGATTATGCAGCAGCTGGAGCTTCAGCTTTGGCTTCCAAATTCCAACTTGGTCTGAGCCTCGTCCGATTGACACTTGGGGCCCCCGGGGCCCCGTCCGAACGTACCAACAAGTTTGAAATCAGAAAACGGACTCGCTCAAACTCTCGGAATGAACGAAACAACATTAAAACTAAGAATCACACCCTAAAACCAATTGAATCAAACTTAAGAACTTCAAGTTCTTCAATCTACTTCAAATGCGCCGAAACATACTTATACTACTCGGAATGACACCAAATTGTGCGTGCAAGTCTTAAATGACACTACGGAACTATGCGTGATCTCGGAATTCCGTTTGGAGATCGATAATACCAAAACCCGCGCCAAACCAAATTTTAAAGAACTTCTAAAACCTTCAAGAACCAACTTTTACTCTTGGGCGCGAAAACGCTCCTCGGTCATCCAAAACCTGATCCGAACATACGCCCAAGTCTGAAATCATCATACGAACCTACTGGAACCATCAAATCCTGATTCCGAGGTCGTTTACTCAAAATGTTGACCGAAGTCAAACTTGGCCTTTCATGCCAACCTTAAGGAACCAAGTGTTCTAATTCCACCCCAAACTCTTCCAAATCCCGAACCAACCATCCCCGCAAGTCATAAATCAGTAAAAGCATGTACGAGAAGTCTTATGTATTGGAACGGGGTTCTAGAAAGCAAAATAACTGGTTGGGTCATTACATTCTCCACTTCTTAAACAAACGTTCGTCCTCGAACGGGTTTAGATTCATACCTGAAGTGCTGAATAAGTGTGGATATCTGCTCCGCATGTCCACCTCGGACTCCCAGGTTGCCTCCTCGACTGGTTGGCCCCTCCACTGAACCTTTACCGTGGAAATCCTCTTGGACCTCAACTGGCGATCCTGCCTAGAAACAATAGCAACTAGCTCCTCTTCATAGCCCAAGCTCTCATCTAGCTAAATAGTGCTTAAGTCTAATATATGCGATAGGTCGGCATGGTACCTCCGGAGCATAGACACGTGAAAAACTAGATGAATCCCGGATAGGCTGGGAGGTACAGCAAGCTCATAAGCAACCTCCCCAACTCTCCTCAATGCCTCAAATGGCCCTATAAACCTTGGGCTCAACTTGCCCTTCTTTCTGAATCTCATAATACCCTTCATCGGCGAGACTTTCAAGAGAACCTTCTCGCCTATCATAAATGATACATCACGCACATTCTGATTTGCGTAATTCTTTTGTTTGGATTGTGCTGTGCGAAGTCGCTCCTGAATCAACTTTACCTTTTCCAAGGCATCCTTCACCAGATCAGTACCATATAACCTAGCCCCGCCGGGCTCAAACCACCCGATGGGAGAACGACATCGCCAACCATATAAAGCCTCAAATGGGTCCATCTCGATGCTGGACTGATAACTGTTGTTGTAAGAAAACTCAGCCAAAGGCAAAAACTAATCCCCCTGTCCCCCAAAGTCAATCACACATGCTCTAAGCATGTCTTCTAATATCTGAACTATCCGCTCTGACTGCCCGTTGTTCTGTGGATGAAATGTTATGCTGAGCTCTACACGGGTCCCCAACTCACTCTGTATGGCTCTCCAAAAATGTGTAGTGAACTGAGGGTCTCTATCTAATATCAAGGAAACAGGCACACCGTGCAACCGAGCTATCTCCCTAATATAAACCTGGGCCAATTTCTCTGAAGTATATGTAGTCACAACTGGAATGAAGTGTGCCGACTTGGTCAATATGTCGACAATGACCCAAACTACATCAAACTTCTGCAAGGTCCGTGGCAATACAACTATGAAGTCCATAGTGATGCGCTCCCATTTCATCTCAAGTATAGTCATCTGGTGAAGTAGGCCACCTGGCCTTTGGTGCTCATACTTGACCTGCTGGCAATTTAGACACCTAGCTAAATACTCCACTATGTCTTTCTTCATCCGCCGCCACCAATAGTGTTGTCTCAAGTCACGATACATCTTCGTAGTACCTGGATGAATAGAATACCGAGAATTCTGTCCCTCATCTAGAGTCCTCTCCCTCAAGCCATCGACATTAGGAACACATAGACAGCCCTGGAGTCGCATACCACCATCATCGCCAATAGAAACCTCCTTGGCACCACCCTGTAGTACCATCTCTCTAAGAACTGCCAAGTGCGGATCATCAAACTGTCGGGCATTGATTTGCCCCAATAATGAAGACTGAGCAACAACACATACAAGAACTCGGCTGGGCTCTGAAATATCCAACCTCACAAATCTGTTAGCCAAGGACTGAATGTCCAAAGCTAGTGGCCTCTCCTCCGCTAAAATAAATGCCAAGCTACCTATACTCTCTACCTTCCTGCTTAAGGCATCCGCGACCATATTTTCCTTGACCGGATGATAAAGAATGGTGATGTCATAATCCTTCAGTAACTGGAGCCATCTACGCTGCCTCAAATTGAGATCCCTTTGCTTGACCAAATACTGTAAGTTGTGATGATCAGTATAAACCTCATATGACACCCGATACAGATAATGCCTCCATATCTTAAGAGCATAAACAATCACGGCTAACTCCAAATCATGCACAGAATAATGTTTCTCATGGGACGTCAGCTGACGTGAAGTGTATGCAATAACTTGCCTTTTTCGCATCAATACACAACCGAAGCCAATGCGTGAAGCGTCGGAATATACAGTATACATCCCCGAACCGAAAGGAAACACTAAAACTGGTGTTGTAGTCAAGGCTATCTTGAGCTTCTGAAAGCTCGCCTCACAATCATCGAACCGACGAAACGGGACCCTTCTAGGTCAATCTAGTCAAAGGTGCTGTAGTGGATGAAAAGCCCTCCACAAACCGGCGATAATAGCCTACTAACCCCTAAGAAACTCCTTATCTCAGTCGCCGAAGTGGGACGTGGCCAACTCTGAACTGCCTCAATATTCTTGGGATCCACTTTAATACCCTTTCCTGATACAACATGCCCCAAGAATACCACAGACTCTAGCCAAAACTCACATTAAAAGAACTTAGCAGATAGCTCTTGTTCTCGCAATGTCTGAAGTACCACTCTCAAATGCTGCTCGTGCTCCCCCAGGCTACGTGAGTAAATCAAGAGGTCATCAATGAAGAAAATAACAAAGGAATCAATATAATGCCCAAATACTCTGTTCATCAAATCCATGAACGCCACTGGGGCATTAGTCAAGCTAAAGGACATCACTAGAAACTTATAATGACCATATCTAGTACGGAAGGCGGTGTTCAAAACATCCGAGTCCCGGATCTTCAACTGATGGTACCCCGATCTCAAGTCGATCTTAGAAAACACCCTAGCACCCTGCAACTGGTCAAACAAATCATCAATACGTAGCAACGGGTACTTGTTCTTGATAGTAACCTTGTTCAACTGGCGGTAATCAATGCACATCCGCATAGTCCCATCTTGCTTCTTCACAAATAACACTGATGCACCCCAAGGTGATACACTTGGTCTCACAAACCCCTTTGTTAACAACTCCTCTAGTTGTTCCTTCAAATCCTTCAATTCTTTTGGAGCCATACGGTACCGTGGGATAGATATAGACTGGATGGCTGGAGACAAATCAATACAGAAATCAATATCACGATCTGACGACATGCCTGGAAGGTCAGAAGGAAACACATCGGTGAACTCCCGGACTACTAGAACTGAACCAAACGTCGGAGACTCTGCAGTGGTGTCCCGAACATAAGCTAGATAATCCAAACAACCCTTCGCGACCATATGTCGAGCCTTCAGAAAAGATACGACCCTACTAGCTATACTAACCGAGGAACCCTTCCACTCTAATCTCGGTAATTTCGGCATCGCTAAGGTAATAGTCTTGGCATGACAATCAAGGATGGCGTGGTATGGAGATAACCAGTCCATACCCAGGATGACCTCAAAGTCGGTCATATGAAATAACAGAAGGTTTGCCCTAGTCTCGTAACTACAGAATGTGACCACACAAGACCGATAGATCTAATCCACAACCACAGAATCGCCCACAGGAGTGGACACATAAACAGGAGTACCCAAGAACTCACGAGGAATATCCAGAAAATGAGCAAACAAAGATGATACATATGAATAGGTAGATCCTGGATCAAATAACACGGAAGCATCCCTACCGCAGACAAACATAATACATGTCATCACGGCATCTGAGGCCACTACATATGGTCTGGCCAAAAACGAATAGAATCTAGCTGGGGCACCGCCTAACTAGCCCCCGCCTGCCTGACCTCCACCTCTAGGATGGCCCCTACCCCCCGCCTCTAGGTGGCTAGACGGTTGGTGCGGCTGCAGGAGCTGAAATCATGGGCTGTTGACCCTGTTGTACTGCCTTGCCCCGAAGCCTGGAGCAGGATCTCTTCATGTGACCCGGCACATGAACTCTCTAGCATGGCGCTAAAATAAGCACTGGAAGAACCCTGATGAATTGGTGGGCAATAAAACCTCTCTGGCATAGCACTAAATTAGGGTCATACTGGAGCACCCCGAGGAGGTGGTGGTGCTGAATATGTAGGCCTACTAGGCTGACCCCTCCCGATCTGACCTCTGCCCCTAGCCGGGGCACCTCTAAACTCTCCAGAGAAATGGGCCCTCTTGTCCTGCTACATCTGCTCTCTAACTCTGTGGCGGTAGCTATCAATCCTCCGAGCAATCTCCAATACTAGATGATAACCAATACCCATCTCAACCTCGAAGGTCATACTAGCCCAAATATTGGGGTGCAACCCCGCAACAAATCTCTGCACTCTCTCTGCGTCCGTAGGAAGTATCATAAGTGCATGGCGAAACAACTCAAAAAACCTCGCCTATAGTTGGTCACTGACATCTGACTCTGCTTAAGCTGCTCAAACTGATATCGCAACTCTTCCCTCTCGGAGGGTGGAATATACCTATCCAGGAAAATTTGTATGAACTGTCTCCAAGTCATGGGAGGAGAACCTGCTGGTCTACCAAGAAGATAAGACTGCCACCATCTACGGGCCCTGCCCTCCAGCTGGAAAGTAGTGAACTCAACCCCATGAGACTCTAGTATCCTCATGTTGTGCAGTCTGTCCCTACACCTATCAATGAAATCCTGGGCATCCTCATGACACTCGCCCCCGAAGACAGGAGGGAGTAACCTAGTCCATCTGTCCAATAACTTCTGTGGATCACCGTCTGCAGTCAGTCTAGGCTCAGGTGCAGCTGCCGTAATTGGCTGGGCTCTGCCCACGGGTAGTGCACCCAGAGTATGATATACCGCAGCTGCGTGCCCAGGAGCCTAAGCAGTAGGGGTCTGTGCTCTCCCTCCTACCTGAGATGTGGCTGGGTACGCTGGAAATAAACCAGCCTGAGTCATAGTGTCCATAAACCTCATCATACGGCTCATGACCTCCTGAAAGCCTGGAGCTGTCATGAAATCTACCGTGGTTGGCTCTGCGGCAGGCACCTCGCCATGCTCCTCAATAATGGGATCCTCCACCGGATCCGTTGGTGGTGCTATTGGGGAAGCTTTGGGTCGCCCTCATCCCCTACCTTGGTCCGGTGCCCTCCCTCGGCCTCTACCTTGGCCTCTAGCAATAGGGGGAGCAGCTCCTCCCAGGTCTGGAACGTCCACAGTACGCGTCCTCACCATCTGTGAGAGAATAGAAGGAAGAAACTTAGTATACCATCAATTGCATGATAGGAGATGAATAAAGAGTAGTTTCCTAACACCCTATAGCCTCTCGCAGATAGGTACGGACATCTCTGCACCGATCCGCAAGACTCTACTAGGCCTACCCATGACTTGGGAGACCTACGTGAACCTGGTGCTCCGATACCATGTTGTCACGACCCAACTCCATGTTAGGCTGTGATGGAGTCCAGCACCGTTGCTGGACAAGCCAACAGTAAACAACTTAGTGATTTCCCATTTAACTTTACTTATTTTAAAACATTTGGTAAATAAAGAATTTTTAAGGCCAACAAACAGAAACATCTAAAAGCAGTTATAATTATTGAATTACAACCCAAAAATCAGAGTCTGCTTATACGTGCCAAGATATGGTGTCACAAGTGTGTAGGCAACTAGTAGAGTATATAAAAGATGACTATCCTACTGTCTGAAATAGAATAGATAGATAAAAACAAAAGAGAAACTATGGCATGCTGCTGAACGGCTCGAAATCTCGTCCCAAGATCAAGAATGCGCGTCGGGCGGGTAACTAGATGCACCAGCCTCATATCCTGTATAATTAAGTACAGAAGGGTAGTATGAGTACATAAACAATATGTACCTAGTAAGTATCCCGCCTAACTGATAAGTAGGGATTTTAGCTTATTATTTGCTCTCTTTTACTTAGGTTTTGGGCCAAAAATGCGTGACGGTATTTCCGAAAAGTAACTTAATGTTCTTGCTTGCAGGGTTTTGTTCGAAATGAGCTAAAGAATACATAACCAACTCATAAAGGAGTCAAACTTGAACATAAACAAAGTCTGGCCCAATATTGTGGAATACGGACCGCGAAATAGAGATTCAGAGAGGCTGTTTTGAGCACTAAAATTAATTGCTGAGAGCGGCAGAAAGACGCGACCGCGAAGTGACTGGCACTGCCGCGGTTGTAATTTAGCGGACAGCATTTGTCGAGGTTCAGAGACTTTGCAAGATAGGCATAAATGAATAAGGCAGTCCGCGTCCAAATTACGTGGCCTCGAAATAATCTCACGCGGACGCGGTGAACATTACGTGGTCCGTGAAACGAAGATCTACCCAAGCCAAGATATGAAGAAACGCAGACCGCGCTCACTACTACGCGGCCGCAAAAGCCCAAGCGCGGACGCAGTCAGAATTACGCATCCGCAAAACCTCTGCAGGGGCATTTTTGACCGAAATTTTCAGCCTAGTATAAATAGATCCTTTTATAAATCTTAGGTTAAGTTTTGTTGAGGAGAGCACGTGAACGGCTGATTTTTTCCCTTTTGGGCAATTTTAGAGTAGATTTACCTTCAAACTTTAGATTTTCATATTGTACTTTAATATTATGGCTTATATTTTATTTTTATCTTTGATTTGTGCTGTTATTATGAGTTGCTAGACCCTACAGCTAGGGTTGTAACCCAACCCTAGTGTGGGTATTTAATGGGTCTTGAATTTTTGGGCTTAATTGTTTATGGGTTAGTGATATGTAGCCTAATTCAGGCTAAAATTGTAGAATTAGTGGTTGCAAACACTGACTCGTGCCTTTATGACTTAGGCTCTTCTTGAGAAAGAGGGACTAAGTCTAGGAAAATTAAGCTAACAAGGAATTGGGTGAACTCAAGAGACTGATAGCCCCTATTAAAGGGTTAAACCTAGAGATAGTAATACCCAACGTGAGCCAATTTTACTTGTATTGTATGAACATCCATTTGGGTTTGAGAAAGCCAAATCGGGCAAGGTTACTCAAACTACCGAGAGGTATAGAGTGAGCACTTATGTGTGATGGTTATATCACGACCCCAATCATAACAAGCTTGTCCTAGATTCTTGATACCCATTAGATACTCACCTAGGTGGAAGTCACTTTCCTAGTGCCTTTTAACACTTGAAAATATTCACCAAAAATATTGTACTTAGCATACAATAGTATAAAATTAGAATAGAATCAATCGCAACAATGTTTGGAAGTGCAATTAGGAACAACACGCACATCTAGATAAGTTAGATACCCAACTCCAAGCAAACTTAACTCCCTGTGGAAATCGATCCCGACCTCGTAGGTAAAACTGCATCGACCATCCTCGTTACTCTATAGTGGTGTAGGTTTGGCCTCGATCACTTTTTGGCGCCATTGTCGGGGAGTTAGACGGTGTTGGCTATCTATCTAACTATTTGTGTGTCTTGTTTTTCTTTCCTTCTATTTTTCTAACTTTTGGGTATCAATCGCTTTAGGTACCAAATGACTCATAATGATGCTATCGGACATGTTCTTCCAGGGGAAGAGGTGATGACAATGGTGAGGATAAGGCTAATCAAGTCCAAAGAAGAGGCCGCCAGTCTAATGACAACATTCCAAACCTTCCCCCACCTCCTCCACGGGCAGCACACCGGGTGGTACCCAATGAAGGTTACGCAAGTGCATTTATCCCGCCTCGAATTCGGGCAGGCAATTTTCAAATTACAAATGTCATGCTGACCCTATTGGAGCAAAGGGGCTTCTTCACTGGAGCTCCTCATCAGAACGCATACAAGCATCTAAAGGGTTTTGTAGACACATGATGGGGGAGCAAGCAGACGAACGTGTTGGAGGATGCTCTGAGATTGAGACTTTCCCATTTTCACTTAGAGGGAAAGCTTTGGACTGGCTCGAGAGGCTACCCAACCACTCCATACACATGTGGGATGAGTTCGCAGAAACGTTTACAGCCAAGTGTTTCTCACCGGGTCTTATGGCAGTATTGAGGGATGCGATCTTAGCCTTTAAACAAGAACCTAATGAACCCCTACATGAAATTTGGGAGGGATTACGGGCAATGGCCAAGGAATTCCTAAACAATAATATGACTGAAGCAATGATTCAGCAGACATTCTATAGGGGCATCAACACGACCAACCAGTGTGTGGTGAATCAGCTAGTTGGGGGAAATTTTATGAAAATGCTTTATGCCGATGCTTGTGACATACTTGATGAGATGGCTGACACATCCTCAGCTTGGCAGAGTTGGGCAAATGTTCCTCAGGGTGACTCTAATGTCATCCACATCACAAGGAACTTCATGATCACGGACAAGCCATAGCCGAGTTAACAACTACTATGAATCAGTTAGCAAAGGCCCAGCTTCAGCAAGTTCAAGGGACAAAGCAAGTACATGCCATGGAAGGGGTAAATGTCATGATCAACAAGAGGAGACAGCATGGTCAACAAGTGCAAAACAATCAAGATCAATATGATCAAAGTGGTAGTAGTTACAATCAAAACGATTCTTATGATGATCAAAGTGAGGAAGTGTTATATGCCAATAATTACCAAGGTCAATGGAGCAATGTTCCAAATCAACAATGGAGATCGCAAGGGAACAATCAAAATTGGGGCAACCAAGGCAAAGGGAATTAGAACAATAGCAATAACAACAACTCGAACAATTGGGGGAACAACAATCAAAATTGGGGGAACAACAATAACAATTGGGGCGGCAATGGAAACCAAGGGGGTTGGAATAATAATAATCAAGGAAACCGGGGGTCGGGCTTTCAAAGGCCCCCAATGTATCAACAACCCAACAATCCGCCTCCATATTCATCTCAAGGGAAACGTTCTTCAAACAAAGAGATGGGGAGGATAGAGAGTATGTTCAAATAAATGATGGAAAGGTATGTTGACTCCGATGACCAAATAGCCTCCCATACTACCTCTATTCGCAACTTGGAAGTACAGGGTCAAATTTCTCAAGTATAGAATACTCTCCCTAAGGGGGCACTACCAAGTGATACGGCAGTAAACCCGAAGGGTGGGAACAATACCGGGCATGCTATGGCGGTGACCATAAGAAGCGGTAGAGGTGTAGATGCAAGTACATATAAACCAAAGAAGATTGTGAGAGATGATGTTGTGTTGCAAGAAGATGATGAGATTCAAGCCAATGATGAGAATGTGAATGACGAAGTGAGGATCGATATTTATGATAACATGGAGGAGACTCAAAATGATGTGAACCCGTCGAGGGAACACATGATAGATATACCGAAAAGTAGTGCCTAAAGCCAAGGCCCCTTTTGCCAAGGCCTTCTCCATTGTATCCTCAAAGGCTTGCAAAGCAAGATAATGAAAACCAATTCAAGAATTTTATTGAGATAATGAAAAGTTTGTCAATCAGTGTGCCTTTGGTGGACGCTCCCGAACAAATGTCGGGATATGCCAAGTTCATGAAGAACTTGGTAACTAAGAAGAGATCTATGCATTGTAAGACCATCAAAATGACTCATCAAGTGAGTGCCATTGTGCACTCAATGGCTCCAAAGCTTGAAGATCCCAGTGCCTTTACAATACCATGCACCATTGGTAGAGCCGATTTTGCAAAAGCCTTGTGTGATTTGGGAGCAAGTATTAATTTGATGCCATATTCAATGTTCAAGACACTAGGTATTGGGCAAACAATAGCTACTTCCATGAGATTATAAATGGCAGATCAGACAATGAAAAGGCCGCTTGGTATTATTGATGATGTTCTAGTCCGGGTCAACAAGTTTATTTTGCCTGCTGATTTTGTGATTCTCGACTGCGAAGTCGACTATGAGGTGCCTATAATATTGGGGAGACCTTTCCTAGCAACAGGGAAGGCATTGGTTGATGTGGAAGCATGGGAAAGCACCTTCCGAGTGGGCGATGAAAACGTTGTATTCCACGTGTGCAAATCAATGAGGCAACCAAATAGCAATAAAGTTTGCTCTTTTGTGGATCTTTTGACGGAGGTGATAGTTGATGACACGAGTGCCATCTTCAATGTGGAAGACCCTTTGGAAGCTGTATTGTTAAACCATGAGGATGATGAGAAGGAAGTCTTGGTTGAATGTGCAAATGCGTTGCAAGGAATGTGATCCTACTCATATGGGCCCCATAAACTTTCCTTGGACTTGGAAAACCGGAAGACTCCACCAACAAAGCCCTCAATCGAGGAGCCACCAACATTGGAGTTGAAGCCTTTGCCTTCACACCTTATGTATGAATTCTTAGGCCCTTCTTCCCCATTACATATTATTCTTTCTGCTTGCCTAACTAACGTGCAGGTAGACTCCACCCTTGCGGTGCTTCAAAGAAGGAAAAGGGCAATTGGATGGACTTTGGCTGACATTCGGGGTATAAGCCCTGCCTTTTGCATGCACAAAATTATACTAGGGAGGTTGCCAAACCCTCTGTGGAACATCAAAGGAGGTTGAACGAGGCTATCCAAGAGGTCGTCAAGAAGGAAATTATCAAGTGGCTTGATGCAGGAGTTATGTACCCTATTTCAGATAGTTCATGGACTTCACCGGTACAATGTGTGCCGAAGAAGGGTGGTATGACTATGGTCACAGTTGAGAAAAATGAGTTGATCCCCACTCGTACTGTCACTCGATAGACGGTATGTATGGACTATAGAAAGCTGAACAAAGTGACCCGCAAAGACCACTTTCCATTTCCCTTTCTTGATCAAATGTTGGACAGACTTGCCGGGCGTGCATAATATTGCTTTTTGGATGGATACTCAGGGTACAACCAGATTCTCATTGCACCGAAAGACCAAGAGAAAACCACCTTCACATGTCTGTATGGCACATTTGCATTCTCACAGATGCCTTTTGGTTTGTGTAATGCACCGGCTACCTTTCAGCGGTGTATGATGGCAATATTTATTGATATGGTGGAGGACTTCCTCGAAGTGTTCATGGATGATTTTAGTATTATGGGGGACTCATTTTAAAAATTCTTGGATAATCTTGACAAAGTGTTGGCCCGATGTGAAGAGACCAACCTAGTGCTTAATTGGGAAAAATGCCACTTTATGGTCGAAGAGGGCATTGTCCCCGGCCATAAGATCTCAAAGAACGGTATTGAAGTGGAAAAAGCGAAGATTGAAGTTATTTCAAATCTCCCTCCTCCTACTTCCGTCAAGGGAGTTAGGAGCTTTCTTGGGCACGCAGGGTTCTACCGAAGATTCATCAAGGATTTCTCAAAAGTGGTGAACCCCTTGTGTAAGCTGCTACAAAAGGATGAAAAGTTTATGTTCAATGAAGATGCATGAAAGCTTTTGATCTTCTCAAGTATAAATTGACAACCACTCCCATCATTACCGCACCCAATTGGAGCTTACAATTTGAGCTCATGTGCGATGCTAGTGATGTTGCGGTAGGAGCGGTTTTGGGGCAAAGGGTCAACAAGATATTTCATCCGGTCTATTATGCAAGAAAAATGATAAATGATGCCCAAGTCAATTATACGGTGACCGAGAAAGAGTTATTAGCCATTGTCTTCACCATAGAAAATTTTAGGCCATATCTCATAGGTGCCAAAGTGATTGTGCACACCGATCACGCGGCACTCCGTTACTTGATGACCAAAAAGGACTTGAAGGCTAGGTTGATGAGATGGGTTATTCTACTTCAAGAGTTTGACCTTGAAATCATTGATAGAAAAGAAAGTGATAATCAAGTGACGGACCACTTTTCCTGCTTAGAAGAGGAGGGGAGGCCCCACAATGGCCTCAAAATTAATGATTCGTTCCCAGATAAACAACTCTTCTCTGTGTCTTTAAATGGTATTCCTTGGTTTGCCGATGTGGCTAACTTTCTTATGACCGGCATTGTCCCGAGTGAGCTCTCTTCTAACCAAAGGAAGAAACTCAAACGGGACAGCTTAGATTATTATTGGGACGAGCCCTATCTTTTCAAGATTTACAATGATGGTGTGATCCGGAGATGTGTCCCGGAAGAGGAGCAAATGAATATTCTTGATTCTTGTCATTCCTCTCCCTACGGTGGTCAACATGGTGGGGCGAGAACTGCTTCAAACGTTCTTAGCTGTGGATTTTATTGGCCTACCCTGTATAAAGATACAAGTGAGCTTGTTAAGAGGTGTGATGAATTCCAAAGAGCTGGTGGAATTTCCAAAAAGGATGAAATGCCTCTCACCACTATTCTTGTTGCTGTTGATTATGTTTCCAAGTGGGTTGAAGCTGTAGATTTTCGCAACAATGAGGCACGGAGTGTGGTGGCGTTCTTAAAGATAAATATCTTCACAAGGTTTGGCACTCCTAGGGCGATCATCAGTGATGGGGGGTCTCATTTCTGCAACAAGGCCTTCGACACTTTACTTTCCAAGTATGGTGTCAATCATAAGGTGTCAACCCCTTATCATCCCCAGGCTAGTGGACAAGTTGAGGTCTCCAACAGGGAGATAAAGAGCATATTATCAAAAACTGTCAATGCAAAACGGACGGATTGGTCAAGGAAACTTGACGATGCTTTGTGGGCTTGTAAAACTGAGTACAAGACTCCAATTGGTATGTCTCCGTACCAGTTTCTATTTGGGAAAGCATTCCATCTTCCGGTTGAGTTAGAGAACAAGTCCATGTAGGCGCCCAAGATGTTAAACCTTGAATGGGATGTAGCAGCCAATCTCCGGGTAGAGCAACTCAATGAACTTGATGGATTTCGATTTCATGCCTATTCCAGCTCGTCCTTGTATAAGGACAAGATGAAGTACTTACATGACAAACATGCCCGTAACAAAGAATTCAAGAAGGGTGACTTGGTTCTTCTATTCAACTCTCGGTTACGACTGTTTCCAGGGAATCTAAAGTTAAAATGGAGTGGCCCTTTTGTAGTGGTGCATGTAACTCCATTTGGTGCTCTTGATTTAAAAAACAAAAATGGTGAAATCTTCAGAGTTAATGGTCACCGGGTGAAGCACTACCTCAGTAAGTTTGATGACAGCCACGTGGTGGCCTTGAACAATTTCACATGATAAAGGTAACATGCGTCGTGCCGCGACGTTAAATCAGGCGCTTCTTGGGAGGCAACCCATATGGTGTTTTCTTTTTCTTTTCTTTCTTTTTGATTTTCTTCTTAGATTAGGCATTGTTTTGGACTAACTAGTTGTGAAGTTTGTGTAGGAATTGGTCGTGCAGTGCAGGACTTTGACTGGGAAAGATCTGACCAAGTGTGGGCATTTCGCAGACCGCGCTCAAATTTTTGCGGTCTGTGTTAGCATTTCGCGGTGGCACATTTTATCCTCGTACGCATAACTGAAGAACCCAAAATATCAACTCTCTGAAGTTGAGTTCGCGTCCGCGTTCATAATTTGGCAAACCGCGGTGACATTTGCGGTCGCGCCCAATTTTCTACGGACCGCGCCTAGGATTTTGCAGCAGCTCTTCGAAAGGTAAAAAGTGCAGAACACGGTAGAATTCTGCGGACCGTGCTAAGCTAAGTCGGTGGGTCCCCATCGGTTTGGTATAAATAGAAAGTCCTTAGGACTTTTACACTTTTCGAACCTCAAACGTTTACCACATTAAAGCACTGATCATCTTCCTTTTCCTTGACTGTCAATCTCATTTCATATCAATCAAGAATCCATTTTCCTCTACAATTTCACAACTGGTATGCTCAAATCTTTGCATTGATTTTATCTATTTCTTTTCTTTTCTTCTAGTTTTAATTTTTCTTTTTAGTTAGGGTTTAATACATGCCACAATCTCAAAATCATTCTTAATTGATGCTTAAATTCATGTGGGTAATTGTTTTACATGCCTAATGGGGGATATGGTTATTAACTATGCATATTAATTGCATTAATGTTTGTACTTAGTCAATACCCTAGGTTTCAAATGTGTCAGTGCCCATTTTGTTTGAACTCCGCGGACTGCGGTCTATTTTACGCGGTCAGCATTCTTTAATTTGTGAGAGCTGAGTATGGTTGCATGTTCGCGGAGGTGGTGATTTTTCTGCGGTCCGTGTTTGAACTTACGCGGTCGCGTCCAAAATTCGTGAGTCGCGCTCATAAGTTTCAGAGAGTTTGGCAATTGCTTCGGCCGCCGCGGGCATTTTTATGCGGTCCGTGTTTGATCTTTCACGGTCGCATCCCAAATTTCGAGGTCCGCAGAAGACCATGATCAGAGAGTTGGTAGTCTGAGTCCAACCTCCTCGCAGCCGCACCCAATTTTACGCGGTCCGTGATGGCCCTTCCACGGCCGCACCCATTTTACCGCGGTCCGCGGTGCACTATTTTGGGAAGCACTATTTCATTTCATTTGCATTTCTTTAAGGATTCATTGAGCCACAATACTAATGATCTTTCACTAATTGTGTGTGCAGATAATGGTGCGAGCTCGTGGTGGTCCCGATAAATCAAAATGAAGGGGAGAATCCTCCCGAGGCCGAGGCAAAGGGAAGCAGACTGCACCCTTAGCACCTCAAAAGATTATTAGAAAAAAGGCCCCACTTGTGGGACCTCAGGCTGACTCCTCGGACACTAGTGAACACCTCCCTTCCCGGGAGATTTCTGAGGGAGAATCTGCATAACAACCCGAGGCTCAATCTCAACCTTTCCGTCTTGTCAATCAACCCACCTCCTCATCTGAGTCGTCTGATGGCTCAGAAAGAGGTAGTGAGACTTCAGCACCATCTCCCCCACCTGCTGCAACTCCGATCTTAACAGGTGCTCCTATTGATATTGATGATGAAGAAGAGGTTCCAGATGATGGGAGAGGAGGTGATACCCATGGGGGGTTGATTAGATCAAAGAAGCCGGCAGTGTGGCAAGATAGGTTCGTGAGTGAGAAGGCCTACCACAAATTCTGGGAATGGTGGCCACAAAGGAAGCTCACCCTTGAGAGACATTTCATAGAATGAGACCTTCTCCCTCACAACCCGAATGTGAAGAGATAATTTGATGAAAGAGTGGGGTGGAAATTCTTCACTAGAAAGTTGCCGGAAGCAAATGAGTACCTAGTCAAGGAATTCTACGCCAATGTTGCCCACATCAAAAAGGGTACCTATGTGACTAAGGTACGAAATAAGAAGATCTCGTTCGATGGCAAAACTTTGAATACATATGCCGGTTTTGATGATGTAGATGTTTCTCTATACATACAGAAGTTGGCATTAGATGAAGCAACCCGTCCATGGTTAGAAGAGGTGATAGCCATACCAGGGACAACACCGGTCTGGCTTACACCGGGAGTCTCAATTGCTAAAAACACCCTTAGCTTTGAAGCCAAAGGGTGGTGCACCTTCGTCTGAAGCCGCCTTGATATGTGCCAGCATGACAGTAACATTCCACTCTCCGGGGCGATCCTCATAGCGTCCATCATGGCGGAGTACCCAATACATGTGGGGAACCTCATGGCCCAGAACATATCTAAGGCAACCGGGAAGGAAGAAAGTTTCTACCCTTACCCCAATTTCATCACTATGTACCTAGAGGACCAGGGGGTTGAGGGGAGACACTTTGACAGGAAGGTGAAGCCGAAAAGGCCCTTCTCTTGGTACAGCCTTCAGGGAGCAGACAACCCGAAGTCCAAAGGCAAAGCCACTACCTCCACTGGCCAGTCTGAAGAGCCAAGGGTAGTGGCCACTGGTTCCGAGTCTTCCACAGCCGAGGGTTCTTCGGCTGCTATGCCACCTCCCTCATCCGTGCCATATGTTACAGCCCCATTATCTGTGCCCTCATCTTCCGCATATCCTCAGACTTCACTGCGGGACTCTCAGATGCTATCCAGCGTCAACAACTGGTTGCAGGCAGCTACATCAAAGTTGTATGTCTTATCCAGTGCAGTCGCAGCACAGGCAGCCCCAGCACAGCTTCAGGTAACTCCATCAGTGGAGGATTCATTGAAGGAGCTTCTGAACCAGAAGAAGCTCCTGTACAACCAAACAAAAATCCTGGAGACATTAGATACTCATTGGAAGGTGATCAAAACGTTGGGCAAGCAGGTAAAAACGATGAAGCAGATTCAAGCTTCAAAAGAGCCAGTGTAGCTGCTAAAGAAGGAGGTAGAGAAGTTCACTTCTATCGGAGATATTCCATTGGACCTACTTATGGAGGAGACTGTCCCTGTAGCACAGACAGCACAGGCATCAGAGCAGGAGGCTGACAGAGAGCCGGTGAGAGGATTTGTGGTGCCCCAGTCAGAGGACCTGGAGATATAGTTGGAGGACCCGGAGGTAGTTGATGATCCTATGCAATCTGAGGTCCCCACTGGTGAGCCTGAACCCATGCAGACAGAGACCACATAGGGAGTTTTCTTTAATCTTTATCCTTTGTACAGTAACCATCACTCCAATTAGAGTCTACAGGACAAATCACATACAAGCACGATTCCAAACCATTCTACACTTTCTCAAGGTGCACAACTACCTTACCAGTGAATTCATATGCTAATCTGCCACTCTTACTTCGGTTAAATCATCTCCTTTAAGAAACTTCTCAACCTCTACTTCTCCTACTTGACCCGCAAGTACTTCAACCACCGCGAAAATGCTTCCTGTCATGTCTTCCCTCATTCCTTGCTGCCCAATTGTTGCATCAACTCGAAATGCATCTCTATCGTACCAGAACCATTAGAATGCTATCGACTCTAAGTCTCTTCGAAGATCATCTTTCTCGAGCCATCAACATCAAATATACCCATTCACAACCAAAATTACTATACAATCACTTACTCTTCTTGAGTCCAAACTCATTGACTGACATGAGAATTTAATTTGCCCCAAAATTTAACAACGTGAAAGATCCTTCAAAACATTCACACTCAAGGCCATACATCACATCAAAACGAAATTCAAGCACCCAATAGCCTTCCTTTACATTTTAAGAAAAAACTTTTCATCACATTTACATCGTATTAACACCTCCCACAGTTACGTCATACTTACCACAAAGCCATTCCTCAGCTCATCGGGCCATAAATTCCACTCGTAGAGACATTATCGGACCTATGAGTCCAAATGTATAGGTTACAACTGAAGTTACCGAGCCTAATTTGCGGTCTAACCATGGCCTCAAGTCCTCCAGACCATCCCACCACCACAAACACATAATACAGATATCAACCTTGTTCATATAATCATAAGTCGGCGATGTACAACTGATACTGAGCGCTCATGTGCGCATACGAGATGCGTGGAAGGAATTCAAAGAGTTGTGCCTCAAGATGAATCAATTTCGCATGATAGAATACAAGAAAGTGAAATTTTTCTAAGGGTTTTGCAGCCTCTCAAAGATAAGTACAGACGTCTCCGTACCGATCCTCAAGACTCTACTAAACCCTCTCATGACTCGTGAGACCTATGTAACCTAGGCTTTGATACCAATCTGTCACGACCCAAACTAACCCTTGTCGTGATGGCGCCTATCGTGGAACTAGGCAAGCCGACTCATTTCCCAAAAAAATCGATATTTCAATGTTATTTACATAAAAAACTTGGTAAAGGAGTTCAAAGCAAAATAATAGTGCGGAAGAAAAACCCAACATCGGGGTGTCACTAGTCATGAGCATCTACTACAATCTGTCTAACAATATCAAGGCTAACTCAGTCTGGAAAATAGCTAAATACAACTTGAGGAAGAGAAGAGGGAGAAGAGCAGGGGCTGCGATCGCCAAGCAGCTACCTTGCTATCTCCGAGGAAAAATATGCAACTAGAATAATCAACAACCGCTACCGTGTCCAGCTACACCTGGATCTGCACACAAGTTGCAGGGAGTAACGTGAGTACGCCAACTCAGGAAGTAATAACAATAAATAAAGACTGAGCAATAGTGACGAGCAATCAAGCATATAACGTTCATATCAGGAAAATCGTAGTAGAATATCTCATACTTTTAAAATCAGGATTTGAATCAAAACATCTCGTTTAAACCCAGCTCCAATAAAATCATTTAAAGATATTTTTCAACAATTTTCAATAGAGGAAAAATGCAAATGTGAGCAAAATGATGAAATCATAAACAGCCCCTCGGGCAAACCTCACAGTCACTCGTGCCACTCGGGCATACCTCACAATCACTCTTGCCACTCGGGCATACATCACAATCACTCATGCCTCCCATTCACTCAGCACTCGGCACTCGCACTCAGTAGTTACCTGCGCTCATTGGGGTGTGTACACTGTACAGACTCCGGAGGGGCTCCTTCAGCCCAAGCGCTATAATCTGCACGGACAACTCACGTGCTACAATAATAAAGTATGTTACAGGCGGGCAGCTCCGATCCACACTCATCCTCACAATCAGGCCCTCGGCCGATGTTAACAAGCTACGGCGTGCAGCCCGATCCCATAAATATCCTCACAAATCAGGCCCTCGACCTCACTCAGTCATAAACCTTTCAAGACACTCGGGCATTTCAGTAAAACAGGGCATTCGGCCCAAAACATTTATATGCATGAAAATAGAGTCATAAAACTGAGTTATGCGGTAAACAAGTATAAACATGACTGAGTATAGATTTTCAATCGAAAACAATGAGAGGATAGTAGGAAAAAGCCCCTAAGGGTCCAAAGAGCACTGGCGCAAGGCCCAAACATGGCATTCAGCCCAATTTACAGAAATTATTTCTCAAACATATAAGTATCATATAGTTTCAACAAAGTACGCAACTTTACAGTTGCTACGGGACGGACCAAGTCACAATCCCCAACAGTGCACGTCCACACGCCCGTCACCTATCATGTGCGTCACTAAAAATAGTAGAATGACACAAAATCCAGGGTTTCGTACCCTGAGGACAGGATTTACATTTGTTACTTACCTCAAACCGGTCAAATCTCTACCCCGCAATGCTCTTGCCTCTGGAATCAGCCCCCAAATGCTCTGAATCTATTTACAATCAGTACAATACCATCAATATACGCTAATGGAATGAATTCCACAAGAAAAACTATAAAATTAGACCAAAACCCGAAATTGGCTCAAACCCGGCCCCCGGGCCCACGTCTCGAAATCCGACAAAATTTACAAAACTAGAAATCTCATTCACTCACTAGTCTAACCATACTAAATTCATCAAAATTCGACATCGTTTAGTCCCTCGAATCCTTAAATTAAACTCTAACGAATTCCAAGCCCTAACCCCCTACTTTCACTCCAAACTCCTACTAATTAAATGATGAATAAAGCCATAAATTCACGAACTTTATACCATTATGGGTTAGAATCACTTACCCCCAACGTTGCTCCTTGAAAACCTTCGAAAACAATCGCCTCTCCTGAGTTTCTCAAATCCAAAAATTGAAAATGAAGACAAAACCACGAGTTGGGGCTTTTTTGCCAAGCACAATCGCACATGCGGTCTCTTTTTTCGCTTCTGCGATGCCGCACCTGCGGAAATTTCCATCGCAGGTGTGGGCTCTTTTTCGGCCCAAGGAGCGCGCCTGCGCGTTACTCTTCACATCTGCGAAGTCAGCCCAAAATCCTCCTCTCCGCATCTGAGCTCAAGGCCTTGCACCTGTGGGCTCGCAGATACGGCCAATTCTTCGCACCTGCGTTCCTAGCCTTGGCCTTCCATTTCCGCATCTACGGCTTCCCCAAACGCACCAGCAACCTCGCACCTGCGACTCCTCCTTCCGCAGGTGCGAAAATAGCAGTAGCAGCAGCTTCAACTGCATTTTCCAACTTCGATAAATCTGTTAACCACACGAAATCACCCCGAGGCCCTCGGGACCTCAACCAAAAATACCAACAAGTCATATATCAACATATATACTTGGTCAAACCTTAGAATCACTCAAAACAACATCCAAACACCAAATTACCCTCGAATTCAAGCCTAAGAACTTCTAAATTTCTAAATTCGGCAATCGATGTCGAAACTAACCAAACCACGTCCGAATGAGTTCAAATTTTGCACACACGTCACAAATGATACTACGAATCTACCCAACTTCCAGAATTCCATTCCGACCCCGATATCAATTTTTTCACTGCCGACCGAAATCGCCGAATTTCCAACTTTCGCCAATTCAAGCCCAATTCTGATTTACTCTGTGAATTTTATTTCTGATTATTTAATTGAAGGAAAATTTTGATTTCAAAATACTGAAATGAATAATCGAGTTAATCAATTATTGTTGGCTTGCCTGGCAGCGGTATTAGGTACCATCACGACCATTAATGGATTTTGGGTCGTGACAAAAAGTTTGCAAAGTACTGTTGTATTTGAAAAGTTGTAGCTTTACAAAATTACGTGATTCATGTAACTAATTTTTATTTTATTTTATTTGGTACGATGCTGATATGAATTGAGATTAAAAGGAAAAAATGAATCCCAACTTATTTGGAGTGATGAATAATTATTGTTACTATTATTAGTAGTAGTAATAACTAATTTGCTATCACATATTATAATTTCTACATTTCACTAATACAACTTAAATCGTAAAGAAGTACAACACAATTTTAATAAATTAATGAAAAAAATGAAGAGTCCAAGTGAGTATATAAAACAAAATCTCGGCTTTTAGTTTTTGTTATGGCTACAAGAAAATAAAATATAGATCCTCTTTTATTTACAAAATCTTATTGGAAACTTACTTTGTCCGTGAAAACAACACTATTGTTCTTGTCTTTGTCAAAGCTTTTTAAAACATGTTTTGATGTCTTTTTTTTATCTTGACATGTTTTAATAATGGTTGTAATTGTTACACCAAATCAGTTACTAAATTAATCATGTTATAATCTACATGAATCAACTTGTATATTTTGAGACTATGGATTGGCATAAGACAATTTTGTATTCCATATCATAAATATATTTAATGCATGTGATTTCTCAAATTTTTCAATTGATGTTATCTCTTTGGCTAAAAAGTTCAAATTTATTCATAAAATATTAGATTTATCTTATATTTATCCTCTGTTTATCTTTCGATCCATAAAAGCTCTGCTAATTCTATCTCATATTTACCCCTTCCTATCTCTAACTATTGTCCAGGTTGGTTCTGACATTTGCAAAGGTGAATCCATATAGACAAATTGCAAAGGCCAAAATATAACTTTGAATAATTAAAAAGGTCCAAATATATCCTACATGGATTAATTTTTTCGATGGATCATTAGTGGAAGCTCCTACGAGCCGGAGGTAAATGAAGTGCATATATAAAACAAATTTAAAACGTTAGGAATATATTTGAACCTTTTCCCATAAAATATAATAAATATTACATAATCAGAAATCAGAAAGAAAAATCTGCATTATTTGTTGCAGATGAAGGATTTGCCCATTCAAAATTTCAGATCCTATTGATAAAGCAATTAGCATCAAGGAAAAGAATATTAGTAAGTGGTTAAATGACATTAACTGAAAATATGTATTATTTTGTTTTTTCATTCTTTTTTAAGGATATCTTTAGCAATCAATTCAAAGGAAGAAGATTAAGGTAATCTATCGTACTGGACTACTGGTTAGTTGCAAACTTTTCCTTACTTGTTATTTCCCTCTAACTTTATGTAATTACACTTACCTTCCCTTTATTTTTTAAAATATATTGACCTCCCCTTTCTTTTAAGCTTTTCTTTTTCCTTTTTTTTTGGTTGCAAATATTACCAATTCCATGCAACAATTGTTTTTTCCTAATGTTTTTCATTGGTAACTGCTATTTTAGTATTTTTCTTTATAATAAATTAAAAATACATAAAAATAAAGGGTAATTTTCATTAAATTTGTAACAAAGTAGAAAATAATATAAGATTAAAGTTCTTTTTTTTAAATCATTTGGAGCGTACTAGAGGGATAAAAATTGGACACTCTTACTTTATTACGACCTTTTAATACTCCTTATAGATTTGAGTAAATAATATATCGAACGTCTTTCTCCATTTTCAGCATGAAAAATAATCTCTTTATGGAATTATTTTCTATTTTTTGCTTTTTAATATCAATATTCTTAATAATGTCATAATCACATATACTATCTTCCAAAAGTTAGGCATTTTAGTTAAATTAATAAAGTAAAGGAGAGAAGTTAATCTTATTAAATTACCGGGTAGGTCTTTGTAACTAACAAAACTTAGAAGCTGAAATTGCGCTATAAATTTGATGGTTTCTCCTCGAGTCTGTACTGAAACTTGTATCTTGTCATATCTTGTTGCGTAATCATGGCAAGAATGACCTCTCAAATGAAAAATAAATCCGAAAAGAAATTTCTCAAAGATAAGCGTGCTGAGAAGGTAGCGCTTTCCAATAAGCAAAAAGCTCTTAGTAAAAGAGCTATGGATCTTTCCATCTTATGTGGAATCGATATAGCAATAATAATTTTTTCAATTACTGCTGAACCGTTTATGTTTGGCAATCCAAACGTAGAATCGGTTGTCGAGCGATTTTCCCAAGCAAAGCAACCATTTTACCGCATGTTAAGCCGTAAGACAACACATGAAAAGGCTGGATGTGGTGACGAAAATGATACAATAAAAAAGAAGAAAAAGAAGGCAATANAAAGCTCTTAGTAAAAGAGCTATGGATCTTTCCATCTTATGTGGAATCGATATAGCAATAATAATTTTTTCAATTACTGCTGAACCGTTTATGTTTGGCAATCCAAACGTAGAATCGGTTGTCGAGCGATTTTCCCAAGCAAAGCAACACCGCATGTTAAGTCGTAAAACAACACATGAAAAGGCTGGATGTGGTGACGAAAATGATACAATGAAAAACAAGAAAAAGAAGGCAATAAATGAGAAGGAAAAAGGAGAATCTACATTGGAAATTTTCAAGCCAACTAATTTGGAAAGACTTGAGAAACTGAAGCAAGAGATTTATGAACTTGAAAGAAATTTGACTGAGAAAATTGATGAGGTACGATCAAAGATAGGTGTAACTGATCCAAAATTTGCACCTGAAATGAATGCAACAATGTCTTCAGCCATGCCATCCAATTAGTTGCGTCTTTAAATAGAAATTTCGATATAATGAATCTAAATAAAGTTTACTATGTTTCTTTTTAATGATGATGTGTCGTAAGAAATGAATTTATTATTGTTCATTGTTCACATTTTATTTCCCTACAATGTATATACGGCTTTCCTATATTCTTCTTCTTTACACATTTTTCTTATCCCTACACACAAAAGGACAGTCCGGTGCACGAAATATCCTGCGTTCACATAGGGTCCAGGGAAGGATCGCACACCCAAGGGGTGTGATGTAGGTAATCTCTCTCAGCACAAGCATCGGTGGGTTGATTCACGACTCGAACTCGTAATTTATAGGTCACCCGGAGACAACTTTCACATCACCACATACATCTGCTATAAATCAAATGTAACTAACGGAGTTATTATACATTTCAAATTTAGGTGATGGTATTAGGCCTCATTTGTTTTCACTTAATGGAGGTCTATATCTTAATAATTCAGATCTCAGTTTTTAAGTGCATATATTTTTAGATCTAAATCTTAATAATTCATATCTTAACCATATAGGGACCCTAATTTCCTTCTGTAGGAAGTCCTGACGGCACCTAGTCTCTAAGACTAGGTAAGCCTAACAAGTATGCGGAATAACTGAAATATTAAGCTAAAACTCAAGACATCAACAACTGTAATGATTAAAATCTACAACTCAAAATATAAACAACTTCCAAAACTCGGTAGATATAAGTCACAAGCTCTAAAGAGAAATACTAAATATCCCTATATAGCAGAGTCTAATGAGGATAAAGAAACAACATAATAAAGATAAAGGGGGACTCTGAGGTCTACGGACGCTGGCAGATGTACCTTGTAGTCTCCATGTACGGACTAGCTCACTGATACCTGGTCTGGTAGGCAGTACTTGGATCTACATAAAAGCTGTACAGAAGCGTAGTATGAGTACACCACAACGATCCTAATAAGTGTCAGGCCTAACCTTGGTAGAGTAGTGACGAGGTAAGGTCAAGGCCCTACTGGAAATAATAAAAAATAAGGCAGAAGATAAAATAATATAATGAAATGACAGAGAAGTGAAACAATAAAAATTTACGAAAGGTAACAACACAGAATCAAAGAAATACAAATACATCATGAAAGAAAGGCAAAAACCTTACAAGTTAAGGAAAGACAACAACAACCAATACAACAAATAAAGGAAATCAATAGGGGCACTCCCGATATACCGCCTCGTAGTCCCAAAAGTAAATAAATCACAATCTTTCCCTATATCACCGCGGGAGCCTTTATATTTTATTTTGAAAATTATTTTTCCGAAATATCATCTCGCGTTTTAACCAACCTTATCATACCGCATGACTTCTAGTAGTTCCCCTACTAGCCAAGCGTATCAAGCCCCCCTTATCTCACAGCATGCGTTTCAACACTCAGACCTTATACCACTGTATGCGTATCAATAATCACAATGGCACGGAAGAAACCTCATGCAAACAATAACAACCGTACGGTAGAAACCTCGTGCAACAATAACAACCGCGCCGAAGAAACCTCGTGCAACAATAACAACCGCGCCGAAGAAACCTCGTGCAACAATAACAACCGTGCCAAAGAAACCTCGTGCAACAACCAAACAATCATCTCAACAATAATCACGAAAACCAAAACATAACAATTGAAATAACGATATTTCAAGGATAGCAATTTCAAGTAATGAATCCCACAGTTAAATAAGGAATATAGAATCAAGAAAGCAGGTAATTCGACTAAGAATGTAGTACAAGCTGCAAATAAGAGATAAGACAAGTAGATAGGTGAAATTAGGCTAAACATGATGATTATACATGCTAAAGTAACTCAGTTAAGGCATACAAAGGAAACTACTTAGATAAAACCGGAATTTCAACATTTAGCCCGTGTACGCACTTATCACCTCGCGTACACGGCCATCATATATCACAAATTGTTACAACAATACCAAATCCTAATGTGGGATTTCCCCCACACAAGGTTAGACAAGTCACTTACCTCAAACCACGCTCAATCAATCAATTAGAAGGCCTTTCCCCTCGACTTTCCGACTCTGAACGGCTCAAATATAGCCAAAACAATTACATACTATAAATATAACTATAGAAAACTAATCTAAATAATAAAATTGTGATTTTAGTAAGAATTGGAAAAACCGCCCCAAAAGTCGACCCGGACCCACGTCTCGGAACCCGACCAAAATTATAAAAGTCGAACATCCATTCGATATCAAGTCCAACCGTACAAGAATTTCTTACCTCAATGATTTCCATGAAAATTTCTTTAAAAATCGCCACAAACCGAGCTCTCTAGGTCCAAAAATTAATGTGAGATCAAACCCTTGAAATTAGGCCTTTTCTGCATAGTGAATTCGCATCTGCGAACCCACAGCCGCATCTGCGGCTCTGCACTTGCGGAATTTCCATCATAGGTGCGGTTCTCACTTAGCCCAGCAACCTTCGCTTCTACGGACCAAAATGCGCATATGCGCTCTCGCTTCTACGGAAGGGGCTCCACTTCTGCAACACCAGGCTTAGCTAGCCTTTCCGCTTCTGCGCTTTCTCAATCACCCCTGCGAGTCCGCCTCTGCGGAACTCTGACCACATCTGTGGTCCTAGCTGGGCAGGCCACAATTCGCTTCTGCGATCAAACCCCGCATTTGCGAATCCGCACCTGCGGCCAATTCCTCTGCAGGTGCGATGACACAAGAAGGCTGGAACTTCAGCAATTGCATAAGTCCAAAAATGATCTGATATCGATCTGAATCTCCCCCGAGGCCCCCGTGACCTCCACCAATTATTCCAACAAGTCCTAAAACACAATACGAACTTGGTCGAGGCATCAAATCACATCAAACAACATCAAAACCATGAATTGCGCATCGATTCAAGCATAATGAACTTTTGAACTTTTAACTTCCACATCTGATGTCGAAAGCTATCAAATCAAGTCCAATTGACCTCAAATTTTGTACACAAGTCATAATTAACATTACGGACCTACTCCAACTTCCAGAATCAGAATCCGACCCCGATATCAAAAAGTCCACTCCCGGTCAAACCTTCCAAAATCTTCTAATTTTCCAACTTTTGCCAATTAACGTCGAAATGACCTACGGACCTCCAAATCAACATTCGGACACGCTCCTAAGACCAAAATTACCATACGGAGCTATTGGAACTTTCCAAACTCCATTCCGGAGTAGTCTTCACATAATTCGAACTACGGTCGACTCCTATGACTTTAACTTTCAATGTAGGGACTATGTGTGTCATTCCACTCTGAAACTCTCTCGAACTCGACACCAAGCACCCCGGAAAGTCAAGTAACCACAAAATGAGATAGAGGGAGAAATAAATAGGGGATCAGAGCTAGAACTCTCAATACGACCTGCTGAGTCATTACAACATCTCCCTCTTAAAACAAACGTTCATCCTCGAACGAGTATAGAGACATACCTGAAGTGGTGAAAAGATGAGGATAACGGGTACACATATCATGCTCGGTATCCCAAGTCGCCTCCTCGACTGGATGACCCCTCCATTGAACCTTCACTGAAGCGATGTTCTTCGAGCTCAACTTTCGAACCTGCCTGTCCAAAATGGCCATCGGCTCCTCAATATATGATAGATCCTTGTCTAGCTGGACTGAGCTGAAGTCTAACATATGAGACGGATCACCGTGACACTTTCGGAGCATGGAAACATGGAACACTAGATGAACTGCAGAGAGACTAGGTGATAGTGAAAATCTGTAATCCACCTTTCCAACCCTCTCAAAAATCTCAAAAGGCCTAATATACCTAGGGCTTAACTTGTCCTTCCTCCCGAACCTCATAACACTCATCATGGGCGACACATGGAGCAAGAACCGCTCCCCAACCATGAATGCGACATCGCGAACCTTCCGATCCGCATAACTCTTCTACCTGGACTAGGCTGTACAAAATTGATTCTGAATCAATTTAACCTTTTCCAAGGTATCCTGAACCAAGTCTGTACCCAATAGTCTTGCCTCACCCAGTTCGAACCAACCCACTAGAGACCGACATCGCCTACTATGCAAAGCCTCATACAGGTCCATTTGAATGCTCGACTGATAACTATTGTTGTAGGCGAACTCTGCAAGTGGCAAGAACTGATCCCAAGCACCCCTAAAATACATCACGCACGCACTGAGCATATCTTTCAATATCTAAATAGTGCGCTCGGACTGTCAGTCCATTCGTCTTAGGGTGAAATGTTGTACTCAACTCCACCCGAGTACCCAACTCATGTTGTATGGCTCTCCAAAACCGCGATGTAAACTGCGTACCCCGGTCAGAGATGATAGATACCGGCATGCCATGAAGCCTGATAATCTCGCGAATGTAAACCTGAGCCAGCTGCTCCGAAGAGTAAGTAGTAACCACAGGAATGAAATGAGCTGACTTGGTCAATCTATCCACAATCACACAAACTGCATCGAACTTGCTCTGATTCTGTGGGATCCCAACAACAAAATCCATAGTGATCTGCTCCAATTTCCACTGTGGAATCTCTAGCTTCCGAAGCAATCCACCTGGCCACTGATGCTCATACTTCACCTGTTGACAGTTTAGGCACCAAGCTATATATTCCACTATCTCCTTCTTCATTATCCTCCACCAATAATGTTGCCTCAGGTCCTGATACATCTCTATGGCTCCTCGGTAAATGGAGTACCGCGAACTGTGAGCCTCTTGGAGAATCAACTCACGCAAACCATCAATATTGGGCACACATAGCTTGCCCTGCATCGGCATTACACCGTCCTCTCTAATAGTGACCTCCTTGGCATCGCCGTGCTGAACCGTGTCCTTAAGGACAAGGAGATAGGGGTTATCATATTGACGCTCTCTAATACGATCATAAAGAGTATACTGAGAAACCATACAAGCCAAAACTCGGATCGGATCGTCTCGGCTCGGAAATATCCAATCTAACAAACTGGTTGGCCACGGCCTGAACATCCAAAGCTAAAGGCCTCTCTGCTACCGGTAGATATGCTAAGCAACCCAAACTCTCCACCTTGCGACTCAAGACATCGGCCACCACATTGGCCTTCCAGGGATGATATAGAATGGTGATATCATAGTCCTTAAGCAACTCCAACTACCTCCGCTGCCGCAAGTTAAGATCCTTCTATTTAAACAAATGTTGTAGACTCTGGTGAACAGTGTAGACCTCACAAGGGACACCGTACAAATAGTGCCACCGGATCTTTAAGGCATGAATAATAGCTGCTAACTTAAAGTCATGGATATGATAGTTCTTCTCATACAAATTCAGATGTCTAGATGCGTAGGCAATCACCCTACCGTCCTGCATCAACATTATGCCGAGACCAGTGCGTGATGCATCACAATACACCGTATAGGACCCCGAACTAGTAGGCAATACCAACACTGGGTTGTAGTCAAAGAAGTCTTGAGCTTTTGAAAGCTCTACTCACACTCCTCAGTCCACCTGAACAAAGAACCCTATCGGGTCAGCCTGGTCATAGGTGCTGCAATAGACGAGACACCTTCTATAAATTGACGGTAATGCCCCGCCAAGCCAAGAAAACTCCGGATCTCCGTAGTTGAGCATGGTCTGGGCCAACTCTACACTGCTACAATCTTCTTCAGATCTACCTTGATCCCCTCAATCGATACCGCATGACCCAAAATTGCAACTGAATCTAGCCAGAATTCACACTTCGAAAATTTTGCATATAACTTCTTTTTTCTCAAGGTCTGAAGCACAGTCCTCAGGTGTTGCTCATGATCCTCCCAGCTCCGGGAGTATACTAGAATGTCGTCAATAAACATAATGACGAGCGAGTCAAGATAGGGCTGAAATACATTGTTCATCAAGTTCATGAATGTTGTTGGGGTGTTGGTCAGCACAAAAGACATCACAAGGAACTTGTAATGACCATACCGAGTCCTGAATCTTAAACTAATAATAGCCTGAATGCAAGTCGATATTAGAGAACACTCTGGCACCCCGAAGCTGATCAAATAGGTCATCAATACGAGGCAATCGATACATGTTCTTCACTGTAACCTTGTTCAACTATCAATAATCAATACACATTCGCGTAGAACCATCTTTCTTTTTTACAAATATGACTGGAGCACCCTAAGGCGACACATTGAGCCGAATGAAGCCCTTATCGAGCAACTCTTGCAACTGTTCATTTAACTCTTTCAACTATATTGGGTCCATACGATAGAGTGGAATAGAAATAAGTTGAGTGCCCGGTAACAAGTCAATACTAAAGTCGATATCCCTGTCGGGCGGCATGCCCAGAAGATCTACCGGGAATACGTCTGGATAATCCCTCACTACTGGAACTAACTCGACAGTAGGAGTATCAATACTAACATCCTTCACATATACCAGATAAGCATCACACCCCTTCTCAACCATCCGTTGAGCATTTATAAATGAGACAACCCTACTAGGGACATAATCTAAAGTACATCTCCACTCTAGTCGTGATAGACCTGGAATAGCCAACGTTACCGTCTTGGCGTGACAATCAACAATAGCATGATAGGGCGACAATCAGTCCATGCCCAAGATAACATCAAAATCCACCATACCGAGCAACAATAAATCGGCTTTGGTCTCAAACCACTAAGAACAGCCAAACACAATCGATACTCATGGTCAACAATAATAAAATGTCCCACGGGTTTAGACACATAGATAGAAGAACACAAACAATAACGAGATACACCCAAATACGGAGCAAAATAAGATGACACATAGGAATAAGTGGAACTTGGATCAAATAAGACTAATGCATCTCTATGATAGACCGGAACAATATCTGTGATGACAGAGTCAGATGCAACTGCCTCCATCCTTGAAGGAAGGGCATAATATTTGGCCTGGCCTCCCCTTCTAGGGTGACCTCTACCTGCTCGACCTCTACCTCTAGCTGGTTGTGCAGGTAGGATAGAAACTGGTGTAGCGACCATGGACCGAGAAGCCTGAAGACCCGGTGGAATACGCGGATCCTTGAGTAATCTGTGGAGGTGCACCCCCTCCTGAGTCTGGGGCAATCCCTTACCACATGACGAGTGTCATCACACTCAAAACAAGCTCTCGGAGACTGTGGCTGGCTCGGGCCTGATCGACTGGACTGGCCACTGAAAGCACCCCATGTAGGAGGTGCACTAGACAATGGTGGTGCATAATAGGGATCCTGAAGCCTAGGAGTGGCCGGAATACCACTGAAAGCTGGAAGTGCTGAATGAACAAGGCGACTCACATAGCCCCCTACCATGACGAGCTGAACTAGGGCACAGGTACCACTGTATGTGCCAGACTCTCGAGACCTTTTGGCCTCTCTCTCCTCTCTATCCTGAGATAGCATACCTTCCAATCTCCTATCAATCCCCATTACCTGCTGGTATGCGATGTTCACCTCCAACTATGGGGCCATGCTAAATCTGATACTGGGGTTGAACCTCTCGATAAATCGAAGAACCCTCTCTCGAAACATAGCAACCAAGGCTGGTGCATGCCTAGCCAAATCACTGAATTGTACTGCATACTCCGAAATGGTCATAGAACCCTAGCGCAACTGCTCAAACTCTGTGCGCTATGCATCTCTGAGACTTTGAGGGACATACTCCCTCAAGAACATATCTGAGAACTGAGTCCAAGTGAGTGAAGATGCCTCAGCCTGACTACCTAACTCATATGCTCGCCACCACTGATAGGCCACTCCTCTAAGCTGGAACGTAGTGAAAGAAACCCCACTAGACATCGCAACACCCATAGTACGGAGGATACAGTGGCACTCCTCAAGAAAACCCTGGGCATCCTCTGACGCCAAACCACTGAAAGTAGGAGGGTGGTACTTCTTGTACCTCTTGAATATGAGTTGCTCCTCCTTAGAAACTACTGCCTTAACCTCGGGCTGAACGGGGGCTACTGGCTACATTGGTATGACCTCTGGAACCTGGTCGACCTGGACCTGGTTCTCTAGAGTACGAGCGGCGGGAGTCTGTGCTCCTCCTCTGGCCTGAGATGTGAAAGGAGAAAGTGGTATCAACCCTGCCTAAGCCAAAGTGCTGAACATGCTTAGAAATTGGGCGAGAGTCTCGTGTAGGGCTGGTATAGTTACAGGCGTCCTAGGTGTCTGTCCTCCAATTGGAGCTATTGGTGGCTCCTCTGTAGCAGCTCGTGCGGGTGCTCTGGCTGCACCACGTGGACGTCCTTGTCCTCGACCCCGGCCCCGGCCTCTCATGGCTCTAGCAGGGCGCGCGGGTGTCTAGTCATCTGATCCAGCTATATGTGTCCTCACCATCTGTGAGAGAATAGAAAGACAGAAATGTAGAATCCGAAGTCAAAATTTTCGCACGATAAAAAATCAAGGAAGTGAAGCTTTTCCTAACATTTCCATAACCTCCCGAAGATAAGTACACATGCCACTGTACCGATCCGCGAGACTCTACTAAACCTGCTTGTGACTCATAACACCTATGAACCTAGAGCTCTGATACCAACTTGTCACGCCCCTAATTTTCCTCCGTAGAAAGTAGTTACGGTACCTAGTCTCTAAGACTAGGTAAGCCTAATAAGTATGCGGAATAACTGAAATGTTACGCTAAAACTAAATACATCAACAACTGAAATGAATAAAATCTACAACTTCAAATATAAACAACTCCCAAAAACCCGGTAAATATAAGTCACAAGTTCTAAAGAGAAATGTGATGACCCAAAATGTCATCTTTAAATTTAATAATTAATTCTGTATTCTAAGACCTCGAAAAGTATTATTTATCATTCCTCGACTTGCGTGCACAGTCCGTAAAATTTTCTAAAAAGTTCTTATGTGAAAATAATGGAGTAAAATGTGAATTAGAGCTTTAAAACTCAATTGAGTTGACTTTGGTCAATATATTTAGCAAACGGACTCGAATTTGTGTTTTGATAGTTCCGGTAGGTCCGTATCGTGATTTGGGACTTGGGGGTATGCCCGAAAATAAATTTCGAGTTCCCTAGCCCGAGATATGGAATTTTGATGAAAAATTAAAAGTTTAAGTTCAAATAGTGACCGGATGTCGAATTCTATGCAAATGACCCCGGAATAGAATTTTGATGATTCCAATAGCTCTGTATGGTGATTTTGGACTTACGTTTAAAAGTTTGACCGGGGAGTTGACGTTTTGATACAAGAGTCGTAATACAGTTCCGAAAATTTTCATAGCTCTGTTATGTCATTTATGACTTGTGTGCAAAATTTGAGGTCAATCGGACTTGATTTGACAGGTTTCGACATCGAAAGTAGAAGTTGGAAATTTTAAATTTTATTAATCTTGAATTAGAGCATAATTCGTGGTTTTAGCATCGTTTTATGTGATTTGAGGTTTAAAATAAGTTTGTATGATGTTTTAGGACTTGTTGGTATATTTGGTTGAGGTTCCGAGGGCCTCGGGTGAGTTTCGGATGGTTAACGGATCAAATGTTGGACTTAAAAAGTTGCTGCAATTTTTTTCTCTTCTGCTGGAAATTTCTGGGCTGTGATCGAGCCCAGATATCGAGCCCAACTCGAGTGCCATGATCGATGCCAGGCTTGAGGGCCATGATTGAAGGCCCAGGCTCAATGCCATGATCGATGCCATGATCGAAGGCCCAGGCTCAATGCCATGATCGATGCCATGATCGAAGGCCCAGGCTCGATGCCATGATCGATGCCATGATTGAAGGCCCAGGCTCGAGGGCCATGATCGGAGCCACGATCGAGGCCCAGGCTCGAGGGCCTTGATAGAAGCCACGATCGAGGCCCAGGATCGAGGGCCATGATCGAAGCCATGATCGAGGCCCAGTTCTGAAGGCTGCCTCGGCAAATCTATAAAGGAGGGAATTTCGTCTCATTTGCCATTTTTGACAAACTTGAGCTTGAGTTTGAGTAGAGGCGACTTTTGACAAATTTTCAAGGAAAAATATTAGGGTAAGTGATTCTAACTCGGATTTGGTCTATATACACAAATATATCATTGTTTTCACAATTTAATTAGTGTTTTGAGATTGAAATTTGGGAACTTTTTAGAAATCTCATAGAAACGAATTTTTGAGATTTCGGTATCGATTCGGAGTCGGATTGAAACTGCATGGTTGGACTCATAATTGAATGGGTTGTCGGATTTCGTAATTTTTGCCGGATTCCGAGACATGGGCCCCACTGACGAATTTCTAATTAATTTCGGAATTTTTATTGAAAATGTAGTATTTTCTTATAGAATTGATTCCTATAAATTTTAGTGATTGTATCGAATAACTTTTAGTTAGATTCGAGCCAATCAAAGTTGGATAATCGAGGAAAGGACCTTCTAGTGGATTAAATTGGAGCTAATTGAGGTAAGTCTCTTGTCTAATCTTGTGAGGGGGAAATTACCCCATAGGTAATTAAAGTAATAATTGTTGTTAATTTTGGGGGCTATGTACGCACGATGTGACGAGAGTCCGTGCGTTGCTACTACTAATACTAAAGCCCGGGTAGTTTAGGACTCAAAGCATGAATTACTTGTGTAAATTGTATTCTTTGTTTAATTAATATTATTTGATATATATATATATATATATATATTGTGAATTGTTAGATAAAAATATTAAAGGATGGAAATCTTATATGTTTGATTTTTTATTTTAATTAATTAATTGTTAAGAGAAATTGTTCATCCTCTCAAATTGATCTTATAATAAATATACTCTCTTTTCGGAGGTACATAAGAAAATGTCCTCCTTTCTTGTGGAGCGGGCCGAATGCCTCGGCAGGATAGATGGATTTGTGGATCGTGTCGCACGTCCTTCGGCAGTGTACATGACACTCTGGATCGGGCCGTACGACCTCGGCAGAAATCGTGCTTAATAATAATAATTACACGATACTTTGATAGCTTATTGCAGTTTGCGAAGCTAATTGATAAATTGAAAATCTTTGGAATTTAAAGAATTATTATTCCTGCTTGTTAAGGAACTATTGTTATTCCTGTAAATGAGACTAATTGATAAATTGGATATTTTATTGGAATTGAAGGAATTTAATTAATATATTGAGAATTGTTGCATTTGAAGGAATTTAATTATTTCTACTGGTTAAATAAGTTATTGTAAATTCTGTGAATCATGCTGATTTAAATATTCTAGTTTTATTTCAATTATTATTGTTGACCCATAGTGAGTATCAAAGTCGGCCATCTCCTCTTTACCACTTCGAGATTAGGCTTGATACTTACTGGGTACACGTTGTTTACGTACTCATACTACACTTGCTGCACTTTTTGTGCAGGACCTAAGGCAAGTACTAGTGGGAGATCTATCGTCTTACACCCAAGTTATCCAGGGGCATAGTGGTGAGCTGCCTTCCTGAGCCGTTCTGCAGCTACCAATGTCTCTCCTTGTATTTTTCATTCTGTCTATTTTTATTTCAAACAGTATTTGAGGTTTTGTATAATCTACTAGATGCTCATACACTTGTGACACCAGGTCTTGGCACATACATTGGTAGAATTTGGAATTGTATTATTTTTTTCTTGGATTTAAGTTAATCGGTATCTTTTTTAATTTCTTAATATTGCTAGTAAAAAAATAAAATTTCTTAGAAAATTATTATGAAAATAATTGATATATGTTTAATTTATTTGTTGGCTTGCTTAGCTGTAGTGTTGGGCGTTATCACGACCTATAGGTTAAATTGGGTCGTGACAAGAAATACTAAATATCCCTATGCATCAAAGTTTAATGAGGATAAAGAAATAACATAATAAATATAGAGAGGGACTCTGAGGTCTGCGGACGCTGGAAGATATACCTTGAAGTCTCCACGTACGGACAAGATCACTGATACCTGGTCTGGTAGGCGGTACCTGAATCTACATAAAAGATGTGCAGAAGCATAGTATGAGTACACCACAACGGTACCCAATAAGTGTCACGCCTAACCTCGGTAGAGCAGTGACTAGGTCAGGTTAGGGCCCTACTGGAAATAATAAGAAACAAGGCAGAAGATAAAATAATATAATGAAATGAGAGAGAAGTAAAACAATGAGAATTTACGGAAGGTAATAACACGGAATCAAAGAAAGACAAATACAACATGAAATAAAAGCAAAATTCTTACAAGATACAGAGAGACAACAACAACCAATACAGCAAATAGAGGAAATCAACAGGGGCACTCCCGAGGTACCGCCTCGTAGTCCCAAAAGTAAATATCTCACAATCTTTCCTTATATCACCGCGGGGGCCTTTATATTTTGTTTTGAAAATTATTTTCCCGAAATAGCATCCTGCGTTTTAGCCAACCTTATCACACCGCATGAATTCTAGCAGTTCCCTTACTAGCCACGCGTATCAAGCCCACCTTATCTCACCGCATGCGTTTCAACGCGCAGACCTTATACCACCGCATGTGTATCAATAATCACAATGGAACGGAAGAAACCTAGTGCAAATAATAACAACTGCACGGCAGAAACCTCCTGCAATAATAACAACCGCACGGCAGAAACCTCGTGCAACAACCAAACAATCATCTCAACAATAATCACAGAAACCAAAACATAACAATTGAAATAACGATATTTCAAGGATAGTAATTTCAAGTAAATAATCCCATAGTTAAATAAGGAATATAGAATCAAGAAAGCAGGTAATTCGACTAAGCATGTAGTACAAGCTACAAATTCCTCCGCATGTATGATGACACCAGAAGGCTGGACCTTTAGCAATTGTATAAGTCCAAAAATGATCCGATATCGATCTAAATCACCCCCGAGGCCCCCCAGACCTCCACCAATTATACCAACAAGTCCTAAAACACGATACGAACTTAGTTGAGGCCTCAAATCACATCAAACAACATCTAAAATACGAATTGTGCAATGATTCAAGCCTATGAACATTTGAACTTCTAACTTCCACATCTGGTGCCGAAACCTATCAAATCAAGTCCGATTGACCTCAAATTTTGCACACAAGTCATAATGTACATTACGGACCTACTCCAACTTCCAGAATCAAAATCTGACCCCGATATCAAAAATTCCACTCCCGCTCAAACCTTCCAAAATCTTCCAATTTTCCCACTTTCGCCAATTAACGCCGAAATGACTTACGGACCTACAAATAAACATACGGACACGCTCCTAAGACCAAAATTACCATACTGAGCTATTAAAACTTTCAAAACTCTATTCCAGAGTCGTCTTCATACAATTAGAAATACAGTCGACTCCTATGACTTTAACTTTCAATTTTGGGACTATGTGTCTCATTCCACTCTGAAACTCTCCTGAACCCAACACCAAGAACCCCGAAAAGTCAAGTAACCACAAAATGAGATAGAAGGAGCAATAAATAGGGGATCAGGGCTAGCACTCTCAATATGACCGGCCGGGTCTTTACAACCCATTAAGTCTGTTTGTTTTTAAATTTTACAACAAATTAATGGGTTTGAATAGATCTTAATGACTAAGATCTATAACATAGTCTTAATATCATTAATATGTTATACACTCAATAATTTATGTAAAATGACATTTCACCATAACTCCTATAATTTCACCACTAACAACCAGCATCACTGCTATCGATGTTCTCCACCATTATAAACTACCACCACCACTAGCCACCACCCATTACTACCATTCCTCAGCCACGACCCCCATCGCTGTCAAGCACGAATATTAGATGTCACCATCACTAGCCATCATTTACAACCATCACCACCAATCACTATTACTACAACAACCATCGATCACCACTATCAGCCACCACTATATATCATCCATTGTAATTATCAGTCACCACCACCATCAATCACAACCAATTAACTACTACTATTATCTACCATCTACTACTGATAATTACCACCATCAACCAACACCAACACCATCTACTACCCAGTCAGCACTCGCAACCACAACCTTTAGCCATCACCACCACCAACCACCATATAAACTTTAAAAATATTTTACTAATATTATATTAAATTAATTAGTATTATTTGATTGAATTTATATTTAATAATATTTAAATAAATAAAAATATTATACATCCAGATGTAGAGAAAACAAATAATTTTAATTATTAGTATTTAGATCTTAATATAACATCTTAATATTCAGATGTGAATTCAGACTCAGGCGTTTTAATTTTAATACACATATTAATATACAGATGTATATTCAGATTCAGGCGTCTTAATCTTAATAAAAATAAATGATGTGTTTCACAAGAGTGTGATAGCATATTTTTGAGATATTATTATTCTATGCCAACATTTTATATAATTTAGTAATGTTTACAGAAGACTGTATTATGACCTTAATTTGATGAGTTATTTAGTAGAGGTCTATATGTTAAATCCAAATCTAGTGGTTTAAATGTGATTCACAAAATAGAGAGAATCATACCTAGTGCTCAACTTAGAAATGGCTAGCACCACAGTCTATACTTAACACTTTTTGGATATTGAGTTGAGGTGAAAAAATCTGAAATTGAAAAAAAGTATAACGACCCGACCGTTCGTTTTGAGCTCCAGCGTATCGTTAGGCGGTTTGGGGCCTTGAGTAGTTTCACTTCAGGTATTATGACTTGTGCACGTGGTCGGAATTGAATTTCGGAAAGTTCGAAGTTGATTTGGAAATAAAATTCTAATTTCGGAAGCTTTAAGTTGGAAGAATTGACTAAGGTTTGATTTTTGAGTAAACGACCTCGGAATCGGGATTGGAAGGTTCCAATAGGTTCTTATGATAATTTTGGACTGGGGCGTATGTAACGACCCAACCGGCCATTTTGAGCATTTATACTTCGCTCGGTAGTTTACAGGTGTGAGTAGCTGCGTATGATGTATTTTGACTTGTGCGAATCATCGGTTTTGGTTTTCAGGTATTTCGGAATCAAATTGGAATAATGAATTTCATTGTTGAAGCTTTAAAATGGAAAGTTGACCAAGTTTGACTTTTTAGAAGTTGACCTCGGATTGAAATTTTGATGGTTCCGTTAGCTCCGTTGGATGATTTTGAACTTAGGAGCGCGTCCGGATTGTGATTTGGAGGTCCGTGGTTGAATTTAGCTCGAAATGGCGAAAGTTGAAATTTTGGAAAGTTTGATCGAGAGTGGACTTTTTGATATCGGGGTCGGATTTCGATTCTGGAAATTGGAGCAGGTCCGTAATGTCGAATATGACTTGTGTGCAAAATTTGAGGTCAATCGGACATGATTTGATAGGTTTGGACATCGGTTGTGGAAGTTGAAGTTTCAAAGTTCATTGAATTCGAATTGAGGTGTGATTCATCGTTCCGATGTTGTTTTGTGTGTTTTGAGGCCTCGAGTAGGTCTATGTTATGTTGTTGGACTTGTTGGTATATTCGTACGGGGTCTCGATGGGCTCGTTCATGTTTCGGATTGTTTTCGGACTATTTTCCTCCATTTTGGCCTTGCTGGTGTGTTCTGGTTTTCTGGTGCGTGGATTGTTCTTCGCGATCGCGGATCAGTAGATGCGATCATGTAAAGGGAAAATGGAGCTGGGTTGTTTCTTATTGCGGTCGCGATTGGCCAGAAGAGATCGCGTAGCTTTGTGTTGAAGACTGTCCGCGTTCGCGTATGAGGAACTGCGGTCGCGAAATGTTGAGGTTTGGCAGCTCGATTTGAGTGAAACTAGTATGATTGGACTCGTAATTGAATGGGTTGTTGGATTTTGTAAATTCTTTTTGGTTCCGAGTGTGAACAACTAATTTTTGACCACACCCAAATTATATACTATTTTAGTGTAAATATTTTCTTTAGGTCTAATATTAACATATATATATATATATATATATATATATATATATACACACACACTTATAGAACATATTTTACTTCTATTTGTAAAGAGAAAATGGAAATTTACACAAACTATATGATTTCTTTTGATTAGAATTTTAATAAGTAAACTATTATATTTTTCTTTGTATAATTTAAATTATAGTGTAAATATTTAATTTAGTTTATTTATATTTTTTCTTTGTCTAAAAGAAGTGGGTTAACATTTTTATTTATGTATTTTACCTTACCTTTCTTTAAATAAATAAATAAATAAATAAGAGTAAAAAATATTAAAATAAAAATTTGTGCTAAACTATCAGCCCTTTCCATCAGGTGATTTATACAAACGACTCCCTCACTCACTTTGTTTATTTTCATTTTTTTTTAAATTCAAATAATTCCTAACTAACACCCATGATTCCCTCCTCCCAAAGCTCCATTTCTCCAACTCCATCATTATCTCCACATTTTTTCCTAACATATCTCACCACAGATCCATCCCATATTGCCACTCCCCTCACGCCCGCTACTAACTTACACATGATCTTCCCCCCACTTCACAAAAATATTAGTTTCTGATCCATACATAAGTGAGGACTGGACAAACTAAAAGGGGGGCACCCAACACATTGGTACTTTACATAGAAAAATAAATATTCCCACGAAAAAGAGAGCACAAATATTAATTGGTATAAAAGAGGAGGACTAATCCAATCTCAAGTTCCATTCTCACAAAGCACACAAAGTTGGGATATTCTGTTCAAGATCCAGGTTTTAAAAGTTCTTATTGAAGTTTTCGGTTTCTGGTTCACTGTTGTTCGTTGCTATTTCAAGTTCGACATTGGATATCTATTTGTTGGTGTTTTCTCAATATATAGTAAAAATCTTCACCACAAAGGTTCTTATTCTTCTCTTGTTATAGTTACTTTCTGTGTTTAATAATTTGTGGAGAAATTTAGCGCTATTGTGAATTTGTTCGTTGGGATGCATATCTTTAATTAAAATTAATTATTAAAAATAAAATATTTCGTAGTGACAATATATAACTTCTTTGATTATCGAGAGCATTTTTAATATTTGTTTCAAGTATTCACTAGCTATGGTTTAAACAAGTTTCTGAATAGTCAACTTTAAAGTGTATTAACTAAAGAATTAGTATTAATCTATGGTTTTGATATAATAAATTATTTAATTAATTTATGAGAAGTACACGTTAAGTTTTCCATTCTATGACACTCTCTAATCCATAAAGATATAGTATTACTTGATATGGTACCATGTAGTTCATGCCCTCATATTTTGATTTTTTGTTTTTGAAACTAACTTAATGGAACTTTCAGTAGCTTCTGTTAAAGGTTTAACTCATAATTTACATCAAATAATTATTATTGTTACTTTTGCATATTATTTTGATTAGTTTAAGTATTATTCTTACATTAATATTGAAACTGTATTATGGGAAAGTTATTAAT